>JAMKCH010008024.1:0-89284 GCA_023653785.1 Ophioderma brevispina
AATTACATGTACCAAAGTAAGTAAACTCTAAAAAAATCTGAAATGTCAAGTTTTTTTTAAATTACTGTCATTTTTAGTGTTATTCAAGTTATCCCCATGATGCCATATACGACCCAGCAGCAGCTTCTTAACGCACTTTATAACACTTTTGTTACATTGTGGGTTAAAGCTGTCCCTGCTACAATTGGGGTGTGCCTGAGGTACATCGGCATGGGAAGATATTGAAAGTATTTAAGTGTAAATTGGGTTGGGTGGGTTAACACTTAACTGTATTAAGGGGGTCCCCTGCTAGGGGCCCATCTTGTTTTTGTTTTGTTGTTTTTTGTTTGGCGCGTTAATTATGGGTATAGGAGCCCCGGAATGCACATGACAAAATGAAAAAAACAAAAAACAAAACAAACAAACTCATAGAGGTACGCTGATTCTGATTTTATAATGCATACACCTACCTACTAAACGAAGTAAAGAAAAAAAAATCTTGGAAAGTATAGCAATTCTATTTCACATTCATTCAAATTCGCAGTGCACTGTCGACCAAACATATTCAATTATTCATTTTTTTCTATTTGTTAGCATGTTGAAGTTATCCCATACTGCAATATAGAGCAGCAGCAGCTTAACGCACTTGTAACAATTTTTGTCCACGTGGGTTGCTAAGTTGGAATCGTAATGGGCAGATATTTTAAGTATTTTATGGTAAAAGTGGTCTGAAATACTGTAGAGGGTTTGATATGTGTGTTTGTATGAGTTCTCCCCTACTGCCGTTATAGAGCAGCAGTATGAACTCAACCACTTTATAACAGTTTTAGTACAGATGGGTTGCTGAATTATTTTGTCATTGGAGGTTATTTAAAACATTTTAACTTTTAAAGATTTTTATAGAATTCTATATCGTGTTACTGAGTGTAGTGAGTTATCATTTCTGCCATAAAGCAGCAGCAGCAGCAGCCTACGCACTTTGTAACAATTTTGTTAAAAAGTTGGTGAAGTTGTCCATTTTTAAAATTTTTTTTTAACGCACTTGTGTAACAACGTTGTTACAAAGTGGGTTGGTGAAGAATATCGTCATGGGAAGATATTTAATGTATTTAACTTGTAAAGTGGGCTGAGTTAACAATTAATGCATGGGGGGGGGGCTTCCTAAGGGCCCATGTCTTTAAAAGCGGACAAGATAGCTCAATCCGTTTAGCGCTCGACTCCAGTGTATGTTCAATCATGCGTATAGGCGTGCGTTCGAGGCCCGTGTGAGATTCCGCTATCTTGTAATTTCCCCTGGACAAGAAATTACGCTTGGTTGTCTCGATTTACCCATGGGATATTTGGAAAGCTGATCCCGGCGCGATGGTTATCTCGATGTTGTTTGCTTGATAAGGGAAAAGCGCTGATCCCGATCTTGCTGCAATCCCTTGAAATGATGCTAACTGGTTATGGTATGGTTGGCCACAGTGATCAGCAGCCATTGTGAATGCGCTTAGAGGCCAATAGCACAAGGCGCTATATAAATCTCTCTGCGATATGGTCGGGTTTCGGGCGCGTATTTTAACGCTGCAATATATTTCGATATATTGTTGTATTTGTCTATATTGGTTGCGATTGCATTGAGGCAACATTCAATCATCGCGTTGTTTTTTTTGCGTTTTAATGACCGATAGATCCTAGGGAGCCCCTTCCACCCATGAACGTGGTCGGTGACAAAAATATTTAAAAAATTTTTTAGGTTTTTTCTTTTTTTAAACAAAAATATTACAGCGTTAAAATACACGGACCGAGAGCAAAAAAAAAAATGGGCCACCTAATATGCAGGTACAGTGTTAACTCCAACCAATTTAACAACTGCAAAAATACTTTAAATTCTTCCCATGGCGATGTGTACCTCAGCCCAACCATTTGTAACAAAATTGTTACAAAGTGGCGTGAAATTTTTTTAAAAGGGCCAGCTTTTAACCCACTATTATATGTACAAAATTGTTTGTACGAAGTGCGTTTAAAAGTGGGGTGTTCTTATATGGCCGTAAGGGAGGGATAACTGAACACACGAACAAAATAGAAAAGTATTAAAATTCTTGCTTATTTCATATTTTTTTAAGGTTACATGGTTTGTAACACGTAATTTACCATAGATTTCTACATGATTGCGATATGTGAATATAAAATTAATGCTATACTTTCCAAGACTTTCTTGATTGGTTATTAGCCGTTATGTAACTCTGGGTATGCATTATGAAAAATCAGAATAACGGGTAAACTCTTAGATTTTTTTTCCCATACTGGTCATGGGCACTTCCCGAGGGGCGGCTCCCTAGGCCATGCTAATTAACGAAAACACGGCGCTATTGTTGTTTCTTTTTGGCGTGTATGCAAACACAATAAAAAATAGACAAATACAAAAGAGAAATAAACAAAATATATCACAGCGGGAAAATACACGGACCGAAAAATCAGTAAAAAAAATACTTTTTAAATATCTTCAATGATGTGGTACTCAGCAACCCACCTCTTTGTAACAAAATTGTTACAAATACAAAGTGCGTTAACTTTTTTAAAAAGGGACGCACAGCTCACCCACTTTGTAACAAAATTGTTACAAAGTGCGTTAATTAAAAATTGTTAAAAGGGATAGCTCAACCACTTTGTAACCAAATTGTTACAAAGTGCATTGAGCAGCTGCTGCTCTATATGGCAGTAAATAACCTATAGTCCTGGGCTAAAAATGAGCTAGGAATACCGGAGGGAAGGAAAGTTTATCTCGTGGTTTTTCTAGTCAGCATGTTATGAGGAATAAGAATATGTTAAGGTACAAAAAGCCGAATTCCTGAACGCATCCTCAATATAGGGGAGTTATTTCCGGGGTGGTCAAACAATTAGAAAAAATCATATATTATGGAACATATGAAGATAAATAAGAATCCGGACATGTAAGACTAAGAATTAAGCTTATTAAGGTATATAAGTATCATGACTGATGTAGTACATGATCAAGGTGGTTAAATAAGTTGTAGGGGGTCACTAAATGAACCCCTTATTAAGAAAATACAGTGTGAAAAAATGCGTTAAAATAATACAAAATACCACAATTAAGAAGTATTGTAATTTGTTCAATCCAGAAACAGTAGTTTCAGGGATCGTAGAAGGTCTGGTGGAGGTCTGGTGACATGAGGTGGCAAAAACCTGCAGTATTTGGAGGGGCCCAAAACCATGGGGGGGGGTGGGGGGTGCACTGCAATATGCGAATTATAGGTGCCTATACCAGATGGTACGAAAATAGCTTTCAATGTGGAAGGAAAGTTTATCTCATGTGGTGTTTCTAGATCGATTTTATGAGGAATAAGAATATGTTAGGTAAAAAGCCGATTCCTGAATGCACCCCCCAAAATGGGGGTTATTTCCCGGGGGGGGGGGCAAAAATACTATTATGGTCATATGAAGGGACACATAAAATATACTGACGTATAGTGACCATAAGAATTTAGCATATTCGTTATTAAGCATAATGTACTTGATGTAGAAAATATACAAGGGCAAGTAAGTGTAGGGTGGCAAGAGGGTTAAAGACAGTATTTTGGGTGGCAAACCCATGGAAGGGGGGCACTTAATAGAATTGGTCTTAGATGGGCCTACCAGTTGGTACGAAAATAGCTTTCAGGGTTGGGATTTTTCATAGATAAAAGTGGTCAATTGAAGTTTTTATGTTGATAGTGTGAGAGGAAAAGGAGGTCATTGGTTGTTAGATTTGAAGCGCTGGGGGGGGGCGGGGGTTGGGTTTTTGGGGGGGGGTTTATGGGTTGTCCGTTGATGTCAAAAGGGGGTTCAGGGAGAGGCATTCGATATTATACGCTAACCTAAAATTGTCCTTTTATATGTAAAGCGCTTTGACCTTCATTGACTATTAAAGCGTTGGAGCAAATGTTTGTATTGTAATAAGGGACCACTAAACCCCCTTTCCTCCTGACCAGACCCTATAAGTAGTGCGAATGTAAATTAAAATTGTTTTGTTATACCTATAGATATTAAATAATACTTTTGTCCATGGATTGAAAAATACTAAAAAAAAACCAACAGAGCAGTTGTGTTTTCAGGTCATTTTTTTTTTTTTTTTTTTTTTCCGATGATTTTAACTAGGGGTGTGCAATTTATCCCCCAGCTTATATTCCACTGTCATATCATTACTACATCAAGCATTTAACACTTAGAGGGACATAATGGCATGAAAACATTGACTAATGAAAAAGGACCCTTATTGAAAATCATCAGAGTTTGAAAACAATTTGGATGTTTATCATTCTTGTAAAAACATTAAAACAGAGAGTTCCAGGGGGAGGTAACTAGATTAGTAGGTTACTACAAATTTGGTTGATCTTATTGTCATCATATGTATTATATCGTATTATTTCTTACCCCCCTCCCCCACGAACAGTTTTTGTATCAAGAAGCAGTGGGGGTGAGCAACAAACAACAAATAACTAGACAATTTCAATTGTTTAGTTCAATGGGTAATGTTTTGGCAAGCCAAATGGTAATGATAAATGAGGTGGACCATGCAGTATATGTTATCTGGGTGGTGGTGGGGTGGTGGTGGAGGCGCTCCCATAGCTTTGTGGATGGATATCAATGCTGTACTTGAACCCCATTTTGACATCAAACTGACATCAATGACCCCATTCAATTCAATCTACAACAAATGACACCCTTTTTCAGTAAGTATCAACATTTTAAAGCTTTCAATGACCTTCGTACCATTGTAGGCAAATATAATCGACATGCAAGCTTTATGTTGTTCTATACTACGCTTAGAAACAGCCGCGTCGTAGCTTAACAAAAATTGCTAACAATTTAGAACAGAGGGGTGCTGCAACGTTATATCTCTTCGAAGATATTGATATATTTTCAGAAATTTAGAGTGGGCGGAATGAAGGTAGCGAAGAGTGATATAGGATATTGGGCCAAGTGATAGGGGTGAGGAAATATGTGGGGAGTTAATGATGGCATTTAAAAATAGGTGACTGAAGTTATAAAAGGCGAATAAGAAAGAGCGGGGGCCGGACGTGTTAATAATTGGGCAAGCTGGAATCGGCCGAGTTGAAATGGGAGAGTTAAATTCGGCGATGTGATCTGGGCGAGGTAATAATAGAGCGATTGGAAGTGAGCATAGGACAATTTGATACGAGGCGATTTGGGAATGGGCGAGGTAGCTGGGGTGTAATTAATGGCATAGTTGGTATCGGGCTGGAATTATATGGGGGAGTTGGTATGGGTGAGTCCAAATGGGGCAAGTTAATAATATTTAAATGGACGAATAATATGGGGCGAGGCGATTTTGCTATGGGACGAGTTGGTATTGGCGAGTTGATATGGGTCGAGTTGGTGTGGCTTTAGTTAGAGCTTTAAAGATGTCATCAAATTGATTTGTTACAAATGCGTCGAAGTTGTCCTTTTTTGGTCTGTCACAGGAGAGATTAACGCCAGTTCGTAACATTTTTTTAACGTGGGACGAATTAGTGTGCTTTAATGTAGAGCTTTAAAGATTTCATCAAATTTGATTTTGTTACAAAGTGCGTCGAAGTTGTCCCTTTTTGTTCTGTCACAGGAGAGCTTAACGCAGTTCGTAACATTTTTTTAACGTGGGAATAATGTTTAAATGGAAGATCTTTGAAAATGTCATCACTTTTAATTTTGATACAAAGTGCGTCGAAGTTGTCCTTTTTTTGTTGTGTCACATAACAATTTTGTTACAAAGTGCGTTTTTGTTATGAAGTGCGTGCCAACATGCGGTCTTGAATCAATAGGAACACAGCATATCGTATCGTCATTATTACAATATCAAATTATATAATATCATGTCGTGCAAAGTTTTCATGTCATGATCAGTGATGATGTCTTATCATTTCAAGTCAATTTATTTAGAAAACATCCGGGAAGTACATCCGGGACCACCCTTCAGTATTTTAGTTCAATGTGAATACAATTTATATAACAAACAACATTAAATTGCAATAGTATATCAACTAAATTCACTAAAGTGTTAACAAAACTGTTCATCAGAACATATTGAATTTGCAATAAAGTTGTCACATTTATTTTGTGTGTGTACTTTACAGACCTATGTTGAAGAATTAGATGCTGGTCCTTCTCATTTCAAAAGCTGTAGTTCTATCCTCAATCCGATCTCACCATTTCCACTAAGTTGTCCTTTGGATGCCACCTTCTTGTCTATGCTTATGCTTTTTGGGATTTCAGCTGAAGGCGTAAGCTCATGCTGCAGCGATTGTATAGATGTGACAACTGCGGGACCAGCAACAACAGCGACGGCATCGCAAGCATGGTTCACAACAGGGACTACTACAAAATCGGAAATGACATCATGGCAAGACTGGGACACAACAACACTAAGACCAATGACATCGCAAGGATGGGTCACAACAAAATCGGGAACGACAACAGGGCAAGACTGGGACACAACAACACTAAGACCTATGACATCGCAAGGATGGGTCACAACAAAATCGGGAACGACAACAGGGCAAGACTGGGACACAACAACACTAAGACCAACGACATGGCAAGGAAGGGACACATCAATACCTGGAACACCAACAAGGCATGGGTGGGACACACCAACAGAAAGTAGGACGACAGGGCAACGGTGGTCAACAAAACCCACACCAACGACAGGGGACCGGTCGGAAACGACATCACCGGAGCCATTTGAAACGACAACGACAATACATTCATGGACGACATGGGACGGTTGGAAACAACATCACCGGAGCCATTTGAAACGACAACGACAATACATCCTAGGACAACAGGGGACCGGTTGGAAACAACATCACCGGAGCCATTTGAAACGACAACGGCAACACATCCGGCGACAACAGAGGACCGGTTGGAAACAACATCACCGGAGTCATTTGAAGCGACAACGACAATATATCCGGGGACAACAGGGGACCGGCTGGAAACAACATCACCGGAACCATTTGAAACGACAACGGCGATACATTCGAGAGAGACAACGGCAAAGACGACTATACGTATTGGATCAACAACAATGGAATCGACAACAATGAACCCAACAACAATGATGGAAACAACGACACGTAAGTCAATGAGATTATGAAAGCTAAAGGGAATTATTGTCAAAAGTAATTGAAATTCCGTACACTTTATAATAGGACTGCTGTATGTGCAGTATTGAACTATATGCATCCTATAGGCAATGGTGGGACACAAAACCGCAAAATGTACGGGGGATGTTGGCCATGTTGGGGACAACTCCCTACATTACCCCCTCTACGGCCAAAATGTGTAAATAGTCCCATACAGGAAGCTACAGGAGATTTATGAAATACAGATGATACACTCTCTCCCTACTCAATTCTGGTGCTTCCGTCGCATTTATTACGTTCTTTAAGTCCGTTCATACTTCACTGCAGTGCAGTGCAGTGCTGCTGAGTAACCGATACTAAGTATATTGATCACTTTCTACAGCAACTTGATACAACCCACTGCACTGCAAAGTTAAAATGAATTTAACTTTGCTGCAGTACTGCATTGTAGCATCTTGTCAAGATGCTACGAGCAGAGACTGCCATTCAGGCAATGCAACGCACTGCACTGCAGTGCAGTTGAAGTTGATGTTGGAGGAGCGTGGCACAGTGGATAAGGTTTTTGCCTCTGGTGCAGAAGGTCCTGGGTTCAAATCTCATTAGGACCGTGAAAATCAATTATCCGCTCTCCCCATGGTTGCATCTGAAAGACGTGGGGCAGATGAGCCATGACAAAGACATCGCTACAGTCTATTCCGATATGGTAATCCCCTGGTGTCGGAGAACAATGGACTGTCCTGTAAACCCCGGCGTGCTATCTGTGGCGCCCAGATGTCAGCGTAATCTTCTTGATTACAGCTGTTAATGCCAAGATATGCCTGACATAAAAAAGTGTGAACGGACCTTTTAATAGCCATTCACGGTATGACCCCTCCCTGGGATGCTTCTTCCCGCGATATAATGTTCAAACGTATCATTTTGTAATGTTCAAGGGAGTACATGAGAGTTTTTTACAATGAAACTGTAATGCATAAAAAATAAGCAAATTACTTATAGTGACAAGTGCAAGAAGGCAAAAAGCACAATTATGCCACTTTGATTTGTTACGCAATACTTTGTACTCTGCACATTACGTAATTTTGGTTAAATGGGCAAACCTTTTTGAGAGTTGATGAGAACTACTGAAAGATAAGCTAGACTATACCACTTGATCAATTTTGCATCAAATTACCCCTTCTAATGCTTTGCTGGACCACTAATTTTGACGTTATGCGCTGTCACTGAAAAGGCACCAAGGCGAAGTTCAATATGCGCTAAGTACGTCAAATTCTTACATTAGTGCCCCGTATATTAAGTAATTTAATATTATTATTTATATCGGCTTTCCGTGTGGTAAAAATAATCTTTGTATTGTACCAGTTTTGGAAAAGTGCCCGGATGCAACATATCGTTTGAATATTGTATCTCATTCGGACTTTTTAAACGCCATCAATGAAGCAACTTTTCGTTCAGACTGGTATACTGGGGTGTTTGATCATGTTGATCAAGAATTGTCAGTTGGACTACACTCAACCGCAAGTTCGGTTTAGTCGCCCTGATATTTAAATAATATTATCATCAAAAATTATATTATTCAAAAACTGATTTAAAAAAAAAAAAAAAAAACAAAGAACAAGAATATATGCACTTGCTAGGAAAATCTTCTGGTATCGTTGACACCCGAATATATTGCACTTGCTAGGAAAATATTCTGGTAATCATACCGAAAGCCATTCAATATTTATAAATACACGATTTTAGAATCTAATAAGATCACATGTTTTGTTTTCATCTCAGAGCCAAGTGATGTCAGTGTTACGTCTGTCAGATGAAAGGCGTAATCAAACAACCCCGGACACTTTTCTTCTATCTACACAACGAAGTCGCAACTCAGACCCTTCAGAGCCCGATGATGGAAACAATTGCGAACACAAAAAGGAGCCCATTGCGAAGACCGAGTCCTGGTCAACAACATCAAAATTCATGGGTGGTGATGTTGGCGGTTGGCTTCCTCCCTGGTGGTGGCTTCCCTCTCGTTGGTGGTGTGGTGGTGGATGCCTCCTCGGTGGTGGTGGCGCCTTAGGTGGCGGGGGCGCCGTTGGGTGTGGTGTGTTCCCGTGGTTCTAGCGATGGTTCAACTTTCGCTCTTCGGCGTCCCCAGTCAGCAGTACTGAAGACGATTGGCGGGGCAAGAGATGCTGAAACAACCTCACCTCCAGATTATGAAAACATGAGCGGCGGCCTTCCTTCTTGCCAGAAAAATACTTTTGCCATGTGTTGAAAAGGGGATGCGTGTATGTTTGAAGACTAATAGGCATGCAAAATCTCTCTCTCTTTTCTCTCTCTCTCCCTCTCCCTCTCTCTCTCTCACTCCCTCTCACTCTCTCTCTCTCTCAGTTACAATACAATACACTGTATATAGTCGTGGTGATAGAGTTTTTTGCAAAATCCATACAGAGTGGGACTTACTCCAAAATTTTCAAAGGATTGGGTTTTGAATCCGACCCTAGTTTACACAGTGGGCCCTTTACTACACCAATACAACAATATTACATGTTATTGAGTTTTGAATACACCGATTACTACATAGTGGGACTTTACTACAACAAATCGACAATACAATAGTACATGTGATTGAGTTTTGAATCCACCCCTTACTACAACTACACAGTGGGACTTTAACTACAACAATTTTCAATACAATAGTACATTGATTAGTTTGAGCACCCCTTAGTTACATAGTGGGACTTTTTTTTTTAAAACTTTTTGGCAACAAATAGCAAACAATAATTGCATTGATTGAGTTGAATCCACCCCTTAGTTACATAGTGGGACTTTACTACAACAAATATCATACATATTACATTGATTAAAAAGGTGCAACGAGAGATTTTGAAAGACAATCCGTGTAGGTGTCATGATGAAGTGATTTCATCTGATTAGACACTCAAGGGATTTCTTACCTTGTATTTTGGTACAAAAGTGTCTTAAAAGTGAAAACAAAAGGTGATTTTGCAAGCAACTTATATTTCAATAGAAAACATAAGGCTGAATTTTTCGTATTTGCTCCTTTTACGAAATTAGAAAAGGACATCGCCGGATAAGGGGAGAAGGATGCCCTCTATCTATAATCATAATAGTTATATTTCACCACAAAGTTTGAGTTGGTGTTTTACAACAACTTTAACATGTACGCAATTTGTTTTTACCCTCAAAATACATTGTATCAAGAAAAAATAAGAAAGTCTGAAAACTCATGGGCCATGCTCTCTGTACAAGCAAAGCTTAGGTTAGTCCTCATTCCACTTACCCTTTATTACTTAAATGAAGAAACATTAAGATGTTGCAATAGCTGCCCTTTGTCATGGAGCTTGTAAGGGACGTCTAGACATTCCTTTTTGTCCTTTAAAAGCTACAAAGAGGCTACACGAGGCAGCCTTCTATGAACAAACAAATACATATAGCTTATGGCTACTCTGAGATTTGGATTATATTTAACTGTCCTTCACACAAGCAGACTCGGGAATACTACACAATGGCCCGCAATAAAAGCATGGCCCATGACCGCGCGCTATTTAATATCATGAGCAAGCTAGCTAGCACGATGAGCTAATAAAATCACACCTTCCCATGGCACCGTTCAATAGCTTTCATTCACCATTGTATTAAACAAATACCTCACCTTGTATTTTAGTATGATTTTTGATACCCATGAATGCTGGTCACTGTTGTGAAATTTGCCATCCAAGGCTTCTGAACTGAGCCCTTGATAGATTAGCATGCCTTAAACCACATAGTGAGTGGTGTGGGATGTATGTAATAGGTTGTTGTTGTTTATGGCATTCCCATTTAGTGTTCATGCCCCATAACACAAAATTCAATAATGAGGTCTTTCCCCCCCAAGAACCAGAATGTCCCTCATCTATAGTTTGCTAAATAATATAGCACTCCTTGCAACGGCATCGTGGTTCTTGAGGGAAAGGTTCATATTTGGAAATTTCATTACCCATTGAAGCCTGTATTTAATTTTACATAAAACGTATTTTTAGGGAATTTAATGTAAAAGTGTGATTTTTTGAAACCGGCAAAAGTTAAACCTTGGACATGTCCCTTTAAATGCGGATTGTTCAAGTTCATCTGCTTCTCATTAAAACTACAGAGGGCGTCCTCATTCCTTATCTCCGGCGATGTCCTTTCACAATTTCTGTACCAAAGAAACAGTTTTCTCCAGCTCAATCCTACTGTGGTGATATGTGTGATATACAGCTTTACAACAACCAGTTGGCCAAAATTAGAATTTCATATTTTTCGGGACACCTGTTTATTGAATCTCTCGTTGCACCTTTACGTTTTGAATACCCGATTACTACATAGTGTGTACTTAACTAAAGAATTTTCAATACAAGTATATAGGCTTAGGATATCTCATAAGCGTTAAACAAAGTGACGTACCCTAACAAGTAACATATTTGCAAATAAAAATTGTCTAGATTATCAAAATCAGTTCTACGCTGTTCTCACTTCCAGTATGTGCACATTGTCCCTTGAAAATGAATTAAATTTCATCTCCTTTTTTCCTTCCCCTGAATACAGTGACCACGATGTACACCACTTTTCACTTGACTCCGAGCAAATAATGGTGCTATTGATAAGGTAAATCCGCCCTTTATGATAGGACAAAAACGGACTTCAGATCCTCTGGGACTGCAAAGCATTGTTATTGTCCATGACGTTAAAAGCTTTTTAATTCTTTTTCACCGCCCGATTTAGATGAGCTCAGCATCATCACGAAACAAATAAAACTCAACTTCTGCTGGGATTTCAAGTCGGACTTTACTACATCAAATAGCAAAACAATATTACATGTATTGAGTTTGCATCCACCCCTTAGTTACATAATGGGAACTTACTTACAATACATTTTCAATACCAATTATACTGTGATTGAGTTTTGAATGCACCCCTTACTACAGAGTGGGACTTTACTACAACAAATAGCAATACAATATTAAATGTGATGAGTTTTGAATACACCCTTAGTTAAATAGGTGGGACTGTACTTTACAAAAAGAGGCACTACAAATACAGTTGATTGAGTTTGATACAAGTGTCCCCTTATATACATAGTAAGAACTTTACTACAACAAATAGCAATACAAATTATTACATGTGATTAGTTTGAAACAACCCCCTATATTACATAGTGGGACTTTATACAACAAATAAGAATACAATAGTACATGTGATTGGGTTTTGAAGCCAGTCCCTTAGTTACAAAGTGGGACTTGACAACATTAACATTTGAAATTAAAATAGGCCAACCAAATCAAGTCAAAGTTTTAGCATGTGGGCGTATTCTAGCTTTTGAGCAAGTAAACCGATTTTCGCTTTTTTCCTTACCACAGTTTCGCCAAGGCATCACCGACTTCGGTTCTAAGAGTGTTCAAATAACACAAAATCAGTGCTCAATCCAATTGTTTATGGAAGATGACCCCAATTCTCCTGCAAAAGGCTATCTGATTCCGATGGTAATGAACTAACAAGTTACATTGGTGTTCAGGACAATCTCTGCAATTGGGCCGAAGATCTTCGACTAACCACCAAAAAGCCTCCTAGTAAAACCCAAAGCCCATCCCTTTTTTTTTTTGCATGAAACCTACTCTTTAATTGGGGGCTGGTGTTTGTTAGTCTCCCCGTTTGTTCATATCAGTATGTTGGATGTAAATGGCATGAAACTGGATGGGATTGCTTCTTTAAAGGACATTTCGTGATCCACAGCCTCGTCTCCCGACTTACCTAAAACAAGTTGAGAGTTATATCATCTGAACCGTTAGCCTAAGTAATGCATGTGTGGTTGTGGCCTATAGTTCTTACGTGCAAATTCGATCGTACCTGTAAGAAGATTCGGCAATTTTGATTTTCTGTCCGTAGTGCTAGGAATTACGAAGCATCTTTATTGAGTCCATAAGCTGCCATCATTGGATTTCCGTTCTTTGCACCCAACTAGTGATTAATTTCCTATATCACCTTGAAGGGGATGTCCCCCTGATTAGGTATGTTTCCGTTAGAATGCGCAGTTAGGTGTTCTGCTCATTTTCAAAATGGCCCCGCATTATGTTATGTAAAAACGCCATATAAATTTCATTACAGATAGAAATTATAGCCACGACTACGCGATATCCAGTTTGTAACTTCCTAAAGGGGGCCACACATCTAGGCGTCCAAGATGGCCCGCCGCAAAGAGGCATATTTGCTAAATGAACTTAAAATGGCAAATTGTTGAAATAAGAACTGGTGATATTTTGGGAGCTCAACAAATAATTATGGCATTTATATTTTACGTACAGGCTTGTTTTTAACGATGGGCGGTTGGGATTATATTCGCAGCCGCTAACCATATTTCGGATGTATTAAACCAAACACTTATAATAATGCACCTAACTCATTCCAAGATGTAAAAAATATTTTAAAAAAAAGTGGGGTATTGCAGGTCCAAGAGGGTGCTGTCACAATAGCTGGTTACTACTTGGGCTATATAACATAGTTTAAACACTCTATAACAGGGGCGGCTCCAGAAATCGTAAGCATGGCAAAAGGAGGAGTTATATACGTCGATAGATCGGAAACTAGTTATTCATGCAAACTCTTTATTGAAGTGTCTTATTGGTTTTTATCATAAAACAATGGTGGCCATTTTGAAATAGGCGTACGCGCTAATGTGCAAACAGTTCGGGCGGAAACATACCAATCCCTATCCGGGGACAACCCCCTTTAAGGTGATCTATTGGACAAATTAATCACCATGTGGGGTGCAACAAACCTAATTTAAGGCCCCGTACGAAAAACTGGCCTCTGGACTATTATGCTGGTGTAAACACAGTAAGTCTATGAAGGCATTCTATATACAAACGTTTATTATACGGATCATAAATCATCATCATCATTCGGCTGCCGAGCAGCAAAAACCCGCAAAGATATGTGCAATAATTATACTTGTATAAATTGCGAGTAAACGAATATAACTAGATTCAACACACCTAAAAGACGTCACACAACACTAATTGGGGCGAGGACTACAACTAATCCCCATCTGGGCATGCGTTTTTTAGTTGTGGGAAGATAAACAATGGTCAACACTAAAAATATAGAACCTTCCCACCATCGGCCCCAATATTAATGAGTACACTTAAAATAGTGTCATAATACTTTAAAAAAGGTACATGTCCATAAAAGGTCAGACCATCCAGAAATGTCACTTTTGTGGATAGAAGGCACTGGACAGGGTGTTTAACGTTTTGACTTTTTGGATGCTTTTCAAATGTTGCGGCAAATATACACTTACATCTTTGCAGCAGAATTTCTTACTTTTTCCCTTCCTTGGCGAGACTCAAAAAACAGATAAACAAATAAAACAAAATGAACAATCAAAAACAAAAGACACCAACAACACACACACATACATAACACCACCAACAGATCGCAATCAAACTAAAACACGTGAAGAAACGAAAGGGGCACAAATTACACATTTGTAAAGCTATTTGCGCGAATTAGGACCAAATCTATATGGGGAATAAAAATATAATCATATTACGCTATATGCTTTTAGTTTGTAATTTTGTAGTGTAAGCCTTTATCGAGACAGGCTATTTATCCATGTACAATTGCATAAGAGGTCATTTCGATACTATCACCATCGCTGAGCAAATTCTTAACCAATTACTCGCGCATCCTAGATTTATAATGAGACCTGATTGTAGGCTTTGATAACAGCACGTCATTAATATCCAGTCATTTCGTGATTTGCCCCCGAAACAATTGCAAAAGAAACAATGTTGGTGTTAATTATACTGTAAATTGTCCAAAATATTTTAAAAGTTTACAAAACAACCTAGTGAACCGGTGGAACGTTTGTAAAGGAGTAAAAATTAGATTTTTCGAATTGATTTAACATGATGTACCATTTATTGGGCTTACTCCTAAGGTTTTAAAAAAGTTAGAGTTGTTGCTATATCTACGAGTTATATTTTTAAGTACATATCAGATGACAGATCAAGGTCAATATCCTGGGGTATGGTCCGATTTTTGATCGGACTGGTTTGCCCAATGTTCATTTTGGTTCCCACTATATAAGTAAATGTACATAGATTCTTCGTTTGAACGTTTATTAAGAAATTAGAGCTTGACTATTGACCTCCCATAGACCCTTACCCACAGTCACAATTTGCGTTCCATTTATGCCACAAATATCATAGATGGTACAGAAAGGTGATTGAGTAGCAGTGCAGAGGTACCAGTAATTTTCGGCTCCTGTAACCATTAGACGAACATTTGACACCACTGTCTTATAACGAACGAGGGGTATGCAGGTCTACATTAAAACCCCCCCTGTGGTGGTTGACTCATAACTATTGAACTACAGCCTGCAGATAGGGCAACTATACATTTTTAGTCCTGAAAGTGACGAACACGTTGCATACCTTTCGACGCGTTTTTAATCCTTTCATGTTTTGACCCCGTATAAACCTTACCACCTTAAAACTATTATTCCATCGCCTTTGATTTTGTGCACTTTTGATTATACTTTTAAAGGGTTTTTCTCAATACAACTCTAACTCTGGAGAAGATGATTCTTTTCAATTTTATAGTTTTTGGTTAAAGGTAGAATTTATTCTTTTTTGACTGGCCTAATCAAGCTGTAATCACAGTACTAGAGACTAAATACTCCAATTTTACAGGGCACACTTACCGATTTATGATTCGAAGCCGGTGTGAAAGTAATTTATTCCGGCGGGAACCGCGTCCGCTCCAATAAGACGACAAAGGAATAAAAGCGTGAAACTAATGTAGCTTGAAGAGTCAATTGAATCGATTGCCCTATTCGTTACCATCGTAGCCAGAACTGTGATTACGAGGGACTAGAACTTACTTCTACACACAAAAAAACCGCATGTGAAGTAGTACCCGATAATCATGAACAAGCCCCAGTCAGAACAAGAGTCACTCGGGGAGAACTGACGACAAATTGAATAGTACAAAGAGAAATAGACTCGGACGCCGCCCACTTAAATATTTTTTTATTTCTCAATTTTACTTTAGAGGAGATTTCTCACCCGAAAAGGTGCTTTGTTTTTTTAATCTTCATGTTGGAAAAGTGCTTTTGTTTTGTTATGCGGGGAATGAGCTCCCCTATACTATATTGAGCACCATTGTTACGCCCATTTTTTCGATTAAACTTTTAAATTTATTTTCTCATTTTTTATTGAGAAGAGGATTCCTCACGGGAAAGTATTTTGTTTACTATAAAGAGGAAAGGGGAATCCCCCTAGGTTTTTGCTAATTGCACCTGTTTAGATTGCACATAGGGGCAGTGGGGAATTCCCCCCCAAGGATACTAAACTTAGAAACTTGTTATTTTTGAGATAACATTGCAGAACTAGGGAATTCCCCACAAAAAGGTTTTTATATATATGAAGTTATGTAATTCTGGTGATGAATTCCGATTGGGGTCACTATGTTAAGGGTTATTTTTTTAAAGAAGGATGTAATGATTATTGTTTAGAGGGGAATCTAGCTGTGAGTAGTTAAATACTAACACTAGAAGGACTCTCTGCCAGCATCCCCTACTAACAAGTACTATAAGATAGCTAGTTTTATCTACAATAATGGTAGATTTGAGCTCCACACCGTGCCATGATTTATTATATTTTACTTCCATGTGAGCAAGTGCTGTATTATTTCTACTCGTCGTCTTTGAAGCCAAAAGTTGCTGGGAAGCAGAAATAGGATTCCAATTGAAATAGAAAATCTGGTGATTATCTTTGACGAATATACTGTGGATATTGTCGTCGGGGGACTTTATGTAACCTTGTCCGTCCTTGACTGTTGGACAAAGTTACCTTCAGACTGAGAAGATTCCAATGGAATATTACTTGAGGATTTTATAATTGTGACTTTGCATGCTGGCATTTTGGAGTCTTCGCTGTGGGACATAGCATGGTTGAACTGCAAACACTTCTTGTTGAGATTAATGGACAATTCTTGTTTTACAATTAAGTATACATGTAATCTTAAATATTGAGTGTAATTTTTATGTAAAGTTGTTTTTGGACATAACCAAATTCTTTGAACAATACAAATCATTAAAATCTGTTATATTATATAAAATTCAGATCATTTGTGCCAAGGCTCGTTTATTAGTGTTTTGTGAAAGGTATTCTGTATTTCTTACCTTAGACGCCTACGAGACGTCCATAACACCATGCAGTTGTTATTTTACTAGATAGAGATTGGGTGCAAGAGATGAAGAAATTATCCAAAATTGCTAAATTTAGAAAATGAAGTCAGTTTGTTTACATTGATATAAAATGATTGGCAAAATTATTTTTCCAATTGCAGAGATTTCATTTATGTGAGACGCAATAGGTCTGTGGAGTCAGATTTTATGCAAGATGATGTTGGTAATCTCTATTTTTAGGTTTTAGGAAATACGAGTTGTGAATATTTGTATATAAGGAGAGATACCGGGTGTCTCGAAAAAGGAAACCCTCAAATCGCCCCTATTTCACAAAAAAAAAGAGTAAACCATACAAATTATACACCTCTGAAAAGTGCATTTTATTAGGTTTCCGACACCGAACAGAATCTTTCCAAAAAGCCACATATTGACCGAGTTATGGCCCGAATTGATAATTTGTACCACTTGTTCATTTTATTCACGGACTGTTACTGTCTGAGCGGTCTTTAGACAATACACCTTCCCCAAGCTCCAGCACCTTCTTCTCGTTTATGTTTGTTTTTTATTTTTGCGACAAAGATTCGTTCCGATCAGGCAGGCCGCAGAGGGTCTAGAAAGGCCTTTATTTTAAGTTCCCCGTATGCACAGTCAACGTGATTTTGAATATTAATTAAATTTGCTTAGGATCTAAATACCACTCTATCTGTTGACTTTACAAAAACTTTGTTCAAAAATGTACATGCAGATTTAGGTTTAAAAACCATTCTTGTTAATCCAGCCTTTCAAATCAAAATAAATTTCAAATTTTGATCCAAATCGGAGCTGATGTTGAGTAAAAATATAGTGAAGATTACTCGTTCAAAAACTTTGAAAATGTTCACCATTAGGCGAGTTTATCAATGCGGAGACCTCTAATCATTGAACCGTACCGATATTGGCTTTCAATATTAACCAAATTAACATTGAACTTGGGGTAAAACAGCAAGAACTAGCATTTTATAATCAAGTCTACTAAAATGGACGCTACAATATGCTATTGTACCGTTATACGGTAACGAATGCCGAGAAAAAATGGGACGTGCTGGTTAACAACAGGTCGTTCGATATGACTATTTATACGGGGCGACTGTGGCTGCAAATCAACAGCCAGCTGTGGTGTGAATGGGAGTTATGCACTATATATGCAAATCACAGGACAATGGAGTTCATTTTTTTAACAATACAGCGTGGTTGCGATGCTTGTTTCCAGCTATATGTCGGAGCGAAATTGTTTATAATGTTCATTTCCCTATTTTTTATCAGGAAATTTATGCTTTATACTACAACTGGCTTGGAACTTTAATCACTCATTTTAGACCACCATTATAACTATTTAAAGTTAGGAATACAGGCGGAACTAGCAAATTATGACATCACTTTTGCGCGGAAATTCAAAATTGCAGTGGACCTCGTGCTCGCTTGTATTATAGCGATAAATGGGTCTATCGGTGATTTAGAACTTGGGCCAAAGATGAGGCTGTGAGCAGACGTTCAGGCATGCATCACTGATCAATCTCCTATTGAACGAGCTTGCACGTAAAGTTGCCTTGGGGGTGCAAGTTTCATTAATGACGGGGTTTCGTATGCCTGCGATATTGAAAATTTAGTTTCACTTATTAGAAATTCCAAGATCTTTCCCCCCACCCTTTGATAAGTTGGCTGCCTCTAAGATGGAGGCAGGCTTGCGCTCTCTTTTCCATTTCAATAATCGACTTCTAATATTCTTGTCCGTCGAATGCTTGCGAGTCAGCGGTTATTCTATTTGCAAGTTTCTTGTCATTTTGCTGGTGGTTCCTGTACGATACCCTACAAACTCTTTAATGTTTTCCCCCAGGGCGAATCCAGCGGAGTCAACTCTGCGTTCCCCAGCCAAAAGAATTGAATTTGGGAATCACAAGACATGATTGTCATCAGATGATCTAAGAGCCGATTTTCACATAATAAAAAAACATTTAGTAATGGTTTGCATGTGATTCATCGTGCAATGCTTTATAAACACAATAATCAAGATCTGAAGGAAGCCAATGCAACGTTGTTAACAAGGGTTTGGCTTCAGTCCGGCGATCCAATGCAAAAATACCCGGTGCGTCCACGTTTTTGTAAGCGTTGCAAGCGATTCATATTGGTATATGTCCTACAAATGGTAAGGATCAAAAGCAACATTAAAAAGGAACAAAAATCGACTTTTAGTCATTACCTACTGTCCGAACGACACGTTTACTACACTAATTGAATGGAGATTCATATCTTTGTAAACTGCTGTGTTCTTCTGCTGCCTTCTGTCAATTTCCCCATGTGGAAAAAGTAACTTATAAGAATTCTACTGACTTATCTCTCACATTTAAGCTACCCTGTAAATTTTTCTAAATTTTGACTCTTTGAGCAGATTACTGATTAGTGTTTTTAATTTGTGTAACCCTATTACGCATAACATGCCTAAAATTACCTGGTTCGCATCGCTTTGGAGAGCCCACACAACCGTGGCAGTACACTGTACAGCGCAGACTGCATGTGCTAACTTGTGCGTGTCATGTGACTGAGTGGCGGGAACACTGATGTTCGTAAAACAATTAGTAGAAACTGATTGGTTGGGCAGGCTTTACCAATTAATTCAAGGTTGTAAAAACATATAATGCTTTACTAATTTAGACAAAATTGTAAAACCTGCAGATTCCAGTTAGTGGGAACTGCTAAACTAGGTTGCATTCGTTATTTACGATGCTTACGCTTTCACAAAAGTTGTAGAGCGGGTTAAAGCGGAAAATTGAAGTGGTCCTTGAACAGAGCCTTGTGGCAAACCAAAATCCATCATGATAGGGTCAGAGAGTTGTCCATTAATGTTTACTTGAGAAGACCAACCTTTAGATAAGATCTGACCCATTGTAATGTAGTACCAGTGATGGCAAAACGATATTGAAGA
The DNA here is from genome assembly GCA_023653785.1 of Ophioderma brevispina. Taxonomy (NCBI): domain Eukaryota; kingdom Metazoa; phylum Echinodermata; class Ophiuroidea; order Amphilepidida; family Ophiodermatidae; genus Ophioderma; species Ophioderma brevispina. The sequence goes on from JAMKCH010008024.1 coordinate 20,282, forward strand.
CGATTTAGGAGAATCGTGTGGTCTACAGTGTCAAATGCGGAACTGAGGTCCAACAGTACCACAAAGACAACTCTCCTTGAGTCAACCTCACTGAAGATATCATCACTCACTTTAAGGCACTCTCAGTACTATGCATCGAACGATAGGCAGACTGTAATGGGTCTGAAAGATTGTTGCTGTTCATGTGATCAACCAGCTGCAGAGCTGCACATTTCTCAATCTTTACCTATAAAATTCAAATTATTGACTGATCTATAATTCTTAAGTTCGTCCTTATCGAGAGATGGTTTCTTAAGCAGAGGTGTTACAATTGCTTTATGAGCTAGAGAAAAAAAAACACACTGACTATAAAGAGTTTTAACAATGGTTGTTAAAGCGGTTAAATTTGAGTCCAAATACTGTTTCATAAACAATATCTTTGAACTGCAACGTTTCTATAATATTTCGCCACATAAGTGAATTGTAAGACTCTAAAACAATCTTAACATCGAATGTATCATTATTGAATTGTAATCGTGTTTTGCCCATACCAAATTCTTGAACCAATCTCATTAAAATCATGAAATCAGTGTTATATTAAATTCAGACCACTTGTGCACAAGGCTCAATTGTTTTTTCAAAAGGTATTTCTGACCTTTGATGTCCAAAGGTCAGACGTTGTAACATAATAAACTTGTATAATATTATTCGTTGTACGGGTTCTCCTTTAAAGGAATAACTGCTTCACAGATTAAACTCAATACAATCAACGGATATTTACTTAAGATTAGAAGACATTCCCCTATCCCAGTGAAGTCCCACATGCCAAACATCACATTTTTAATCCATGGTTAGCTTGTCAGGTATCAAAACATTTTGATTTTACGCGGTTAATTTGATTGTTATATGCAGTTTTTTTTTTTTTTTTTTTTTGTAAGACTCTAAAACAATCTTAACATCGAATGTATCATTATTGAATTGTAATCGTGTTTTGCCCATACCAAATTCTTGAACCAATCTCATTAAAATCATGAAATCAGTGTTATATTAAATTCAGACCACTTGTGCACAAGGCTCAATTGTTTGTGTTTAAAAGGTATTTCTGACCTTTGATGTCCAAAGGTCAGACGTTGTAACATAATAAACTTGAAAAGTAGGTCATCTTGCTTGTTTCAACACAAGAATTAAATTAATGTATAGTTTGCAATACCTCTGTTGTATGATTTAGGAAATAAATTAGAAAATAGAGGAAAGGTCAAATATCCCATTGTCTTTCATACTACAGGGGTCAACGTTTCCAAATACGTATTTTGAAAAAAGAAAACTAATATCACTTGTTCCTCCAGTCATAAGGGTTCAAAGAAGGTATAGTTTGTGATATGTACGATATGCTGATTAGGATTTGCAGGGTAAATTAAGTCAAGGTCAATTAGAAACAATGGCAGTGTCATCAAATTACCTTGTTATCATTGTAACGAAGCTAAGAATCTAGTGCGAGGTTTACATATTGTCATTAATCATATCGAAATGGTTCCCAACGCTTACTTTATTACAATGAATTTCGTCCGCTATAAAAAATGGCGTCCTAGTAACCGCGGGGTAGCTATGGTAGCTGTGTGTCTACTCCGGTAGAAGGTATATCCCATTGTCTTTCATACTACAGGGGTCAACGTTTCCAAATACGTATTTTGAAAAAAGAAAACTAATATCACTTGTTCCTCCAGTCATAAGGGTTCAAAGAAGGTATAGTTTGTGATATGTACGATATGCTGATTAGGATTTGCAGGGTAAATTAAGTCAAGGTCAATTAGAAACAATGGCAGTGTCATCAAATTACCTTGTTATCATTGTAACGAAGCTAAGAATCTAGTGCGAGGTTTACATATTGTCATTAATCATATCGAAATGGTTCCCAACGCTTACTTTATTACAATGAATTTCGTCCGCTATAAAAAATGGCGTCCTAGTAACCGCGGGGTAGCTATGGTAGCTGTGTGTCTACTCCGGTACTGTTTACACTATATCCACCTTCTCTCCACCTAGTGGGCAAATACAGGGTAGCCATTGGGGTAGGTATCGGAGAGTAGCCACATCACAGTATACCTAATAACTGTGTACTTTGTAAGCCCTGTATTGCAGCTACTGCCTCGCAATTAGCCCAGTGTGTACTGCGCAGTAGCTGCCGCGGTAGACATGGTGTAGCTGCCGTATAGGCTACCACGAGAGTAAGAAAACGGCTGTGTAGGTTTGTATCAGGCATGCATCTATAGTGATTATATTTAATTAAAGGAGAACCGTACTAAGAATAACAATATACGCTATAAAATAATTATTGACCACATATCGAGTGGTTTCATGGAAAAACGGAATTATACTAACCATAAAAATGAATAAAAACTTTTTGTCTGACCATGCGCTATTTCGCGCTAGTGAATATGGGATATCTATACGTGTTATGCGATACCGACGGCACAGTAGTGTCATACACCTTCACACGTGACGCTTTCATAATGTGTATATACTATGGCATTTGTGACGCAAACGTGCCGACCGTATCGCATAACACGTTATACAATAGCGCGAATTTTAAATAGCACATGGTCAGACTAGATGGTTTTAATTCATTGTTATGGTTAATATAATTCTGTTTTTCGATGAAACCACTCGATATGCGGTCAATAACTATTTTACAGAGTATATTGTATAATATTATTCGTTGTACGGGTTCTCCTTTAAAGGAATAACTGCTTCACAGATTAAACTCAATACAATCAACGGATATTTACTTAACATTAGAAGACATTCCCCTATCCCAGTGAAGTCCCACATGCCAAACATCACATTTTTAATCCATGGTTAGCTTGTCAGGTATCAAAACATTTTGATTTTACGCGGTTAATTTGATTGTGTAATCCTAGTACGCTACCATGCTAAAATTACCTGGTTTTATCGCTTTGGAGAGCCCCCACACAACCGTGGCAGTACATACACAGCGCAGACTGCATGTGCTAACTTGTGCCTGTCATGTGACTGAGTGGCGAGAACACAGATGTTCGTAAAACCAATTAGTAGAAACTGATTGGTTGGGCAGGTTTTACCAATTTCATCACGGCTGTCACAAACAATAATGCTTACTAATTTAGATCAAAATTGTAAAAACTGCAGATTCCAGTTAGTAGACTGCTAAACTTCACCCCCCCCCCCCCCCCCACCCCCCCTCCCCACCCCTCCTCCCCCAGGTTGCATTCGTATTACGATGCAACCGCTTTCACAAGTGTAGAGCGGGTTAAAGCGTTAATAGCGGAAAATGAAGTGGTCCTTTGAAATAGCCCTGAGGGAAACCAAAATCCATCATGATAGGCCAGATAGTTGTCATTAAGTTACTGAGAAGACAAAACCTTGTAATAAGATCTGACCCATTCTAATGCAGCACCAGTGATGGCAAAATGATATTCAAGGTACGATTTAGGAGAATCGTATGATCTACAGTGTCAAATGCGGCACTGAGGTCCACCAAGTACCACGAAGACAACTCTCTTGCGTCAACCTCATGAAATATGAATCACTCACTTTAAGGCCACTCTCAGTACGATGCTTCGAACGATAGGCAGATATAATGGTCTGAAAAGATTGTTGCTGTTCATGTGATAAACCAGTTGCAGAGCATGCACTTTTTCATCTTTACTATAAATTCAAATTATTGACTGATCTATAATCTTACAATGTCCTCATATAAACAAATCTTGGGACTTGCAACGTTCTATAAAGGTCGCCACATAAGGGAACTGTAAGACTATAAAACAATTTAAAGCCGAATGGTATCATTATTGAAGTGTTTTTGGAATACAAATTCTTGCACCAATCTCATAAATATATGAAATCAGTGTTATATTAATATCAGACCCACTTGTGCAAAAGAAAAAAAAAAAAAAAAAAAAAAACCTCAAAAAAAAAAATACAAAAAGAAAAAACAAAAAACATAAAAAAAAAATAAAAAAAATTGAAAAAAAGTCAATGTGTGTGTTAAAAGGTATTTTCTGACCTTTGATGTCCAAAGGTCAGACGTTGTAACCTAATAAACATGAAAAAAGTATGCCATCTTGCTTGTTTCAACACAGAATTAAATTAATGTACGTTGCAATACCTCTGTTGTATGATAGAAATAAATTGAAAATAGGGGAAAAGTCAAATATCCCATTGGCATTTCATGACTACAGGGTCCGTTTCAAAATACCTATTTGAAAAAAGAAAACTAATATCACTGTCCATACAAGTCATACGGTGGTCAAGAGGTATAGTTGTGATATGTACGAGTACGGCGGTCCGTTAAGTAGTATATCCTGTTCTAAAATTGAAAAAAAAGTTGGCGTAGCGTTTGAAAATCTCAAGACTGGAATTAATACGAACTGCATTGTGGGAAAAAGGGATGCCGCCCGTCGCGATTGCGTGTTAACTTTCCCGTGTTTGCAGCCACCGAAAGTACCCGACAAAAATGTTCAATTTTCTGAGGCCAAAACTCCATAGAACCCCTCCGAATTCCGGAGATATTTGATATTTCGTTCATTGCATGCATTCTCTATGGACGGACTGATAAACGTTAAGGTCTTGCGCAGTACAATTTAGCTAGGCTTTCGAAGTCTTGACACAGACTACAAACTTTCCGGACCGCCGGTTAATGTACGATATCCTGATTAAAGATTTGCAGTTAAAATTAAGTCAAGGTCAATTAGAAACAAGAGCAGTGTCATAAATTACCTTGTTTCATTGTAACGAAGCTAAGAATATAGTGGAGGTTTACATTTGTCATCAAATCGTTCGAAATGGTTCCCCAACGCTGTATTACTTTATTACATAATTTAAAGGGGGATTGGCCGATTTTAAGGATATGAGTTGTCATCTTCAAGATGACCTTCACAAAAAAACCACCCCCCCCAACTGCAAAGTTTCGCGCCTATATTCCAAGCGTTTCAGGGAGAGCAGAAAAAGTGACTTTCGTAAGCCCCTAGAGTACTGTGTAAAATTAAATTGGTCGACAAATTGGGGTACATTTCGCCTTAATTACTTCCAAACCAAACATCCTTTGAGCCCTAAGAGTTCAAAGGGTCAATGAGAAAAATAGTAGCTTTCTCCGATACCAAAATGTGACCACTTCCGGTAAAATCTGGGCTTCTGGGACGGGCTATTAGCGATCGGGCCATGGACTTAAGTAGATCACGCAGGATGGTCACGTCACTTCCGCCTCATGCCGTTGACAACAAAAAACCGAATCACCCAAAATGAAAAAATGAATGCGGCGGATGGTAAATAGTCATTTTTTGCTGGCAATTTTTAAACTTTAGGGTTAAAATAGGTGAACTGAAATACTTCCATTTGTTATTTTTAAGTTTGAGTAGATTGGTGAATGTAAGAAAATAATAAGCTGCATGAATGGCTGTCACAGTTTGTTTAATTTTGCGCGTTTTGCGGGTTGTGGCAGGAGATAAGTCCTCCGGGCTCAGAGTCCGGGAAACAATGGTGAACAAATAGGGCAATCAATTCAGTGGAGTCTTTCAACCACCATTAGTTTCAAGCTTTATTCTGTTTGTTATGGAGCCCGGACTATAGTACCTGCCGGACTATGATTGATTTCACACCGGTTTAGCAACGGCATTATCACGCGCTGCCTACAAATAAACGAGTGATGGTATTCACATTACAGGATACCGGAGCGACCTATCGACTAATGAGAAGGGAAAAATTAAAAAGGGAAATGATGGCGCATCTGTGTAACCAAGGAATCTCACCCAGGTGAGATCGCGGCCAATGTGACGTCACGTTATAGTTTGTCCAATGACGACTTGTCAATCCAACGTGAACATTGTGTAACTTAGATCTAATACACGGCCAATTGCTTCATGGTAGGTACCTCGCAGCTATCACCAGTAGACACCGATTACTACCCACTTAGACGTACACTCGCCGGCAAGGATTCCGTGTATTTTGCCGCATAGATGAATAATGTACACACATGAGGCTATCCGACAGTCGCGGAGTAACTACGTGGTTACACCAGCTCTCAGCGCCGAGGTATTTGCCCATATATTTGCATTTTTAAAAATTAAAGGGCATGATAAAAAAAGCTAAAAGAGACCAAGGTATAGGCGCCTTCATTTCGTCGACTATTAAAAAAATGGCGTCCTGTAACCGCGGTAGTAGCTTGTAGCTGTGTGTCACTCGGTATGTTTACACTATACTCCACCTTCTCCCCACCTAGTGGGCAAATACAGGGTAGCCATTGGGGTAGGTACAGAGAGTAGCCAAATCCAGTATACCTAAAACTGTACTTGAAAGACCGGTATTGCAGCTATGCCTCGCAATTAGCCCAGTGTGTAATGCGCGTAGCTGCCGCGGTAGACATGGTGTAGGTGCTGTATAGGCTACCACGAGAGTAAGAAAACGGATGTGTAGGTTTGTATCAGGATGCCATCTATAAGTGATTATATTAATAAAGGAGAACCGTACTAAGAATAACAATATAAGCTATAAAAATAATATGACCACATATCGAGTGGTTCTATTGGAAAACGAAATTATACTAACCAAAAATGAATAAAAACTTTTGGTCTCAACCATGTGCTATTTGAATTTCGCGCTAGTGAATATGGGATATGGTTACGTGTTATGCGATACGATCGGAACAGTATGTCATACACCTTCACACGTGACGCTTTCATATTTGTATAGTCACTATGGCATTGTGACGCAAACGTGCAGACCGTATCGCATAAGTTATTACAATAGCGCGAATTTTAAATAGAACCCATGGTCTAGGACTAGAGGTTTTAATTCATTGTTATGGTGAATATAATTCTGTTTTTCGATGAAAACCACTCGATATGCGGTAAATATATTTTACAGAGTATATTATATAAATATTATTCGTTGTACGGGTCTCCTTAAAGGAATAATGCTTCACAGATAAACTCAATACAAGCAACAAATATTTACTGTTTGAAGTACATTCCCCTATCCCAGTGAAGTCCCACATGCCAAACATACGTGTTTTAAAAAATTTTCCAATTTGGTTAGCTGTCAGGTATTCAACATTTTGATTTTACGCGGTTAATTTGATTGTTATATGCATGTTGCAAAAAAAGTGACCTCGATAGGTTTTTTATCAGGATTGTGCCAAGTCCGATAATTAACTGGTCTGCTCTTTTCATAACATCTAACTGTAAAAAAGCGTGCTAAAATGGCTGAGATAGATACACTTGAAAGACGTAAAACTCCAAACCAAAAGTGCGTTTTGGATTTTTCAATGGTCACTGTGTTGTACAGGGTGACCCAATAAAAGATTTACCCAAATGAAAGTGATATTTTTCACTTTTTAGAATTTGATATCTGTGTATTTTATCTAAAAGAATGGGTAATTGGCATCTTGCCTGAAAAAAGGAAACATTTTGGTTGAGTGGTGTCGAATTACCAAGACTCAGCAAAAAAGATTTGTACATGGGTACCCATCAATATATTGGCAACAGGGCTTGTCAATCCGAAATCATAGCATGCAGTGGTGTAAAATACCGTTTTCTGTCTGTGGTCAGGGCGGGCTTTTCAATCTAAATCTATTGAGCGTGCCAGTTGTGCTTAAAGCCAGATACGAGATTTTAAACATTCCATCGTAAGGGCCAAGAAAAAAAAATTTGTCTCAGAAGATCGAGCGCATTATGTTTAAAATTGGTTTTGACCGCATCGATTTTTTTTTAGGTTTACTCACTTTAAATTTTCAGAAAACAAATGCAAAATTGAAAAAGTGGTGCCAAAATGCATTTTATTAAAAAAAAAAAAAAAAGAAAAAAGAAGAAACGCATTTGCATTAGCATTTTTCTAAAAAAAAAAGCATTTCGCATTAGCATTTTTCACATTTTCTTCTGAGACAAAACTTGTTTTTTTGTTACTAATGGCACCTCCATTACGAGCCACAAAAACGAGCCTTCGCGGTTATTAAGATTACTACCAAATGGTAGCATGTAGATATGTAGGTTCCCTGGAGTGAGAGTACAAACCAAGCATGCATCTGACACATGAGAAAACTGTTTGAAGCAGAGGAAACATTGGAAAATGTCAACAAAGGACGAAGCGGACGGCTTAGGAGCGTCAGAACACTTGCGAACATTCAAGCTGTAGAACAGTGAGCTCGCCAACAACCAACGCGCAAGATAAGGAGAAACCACCATGTCGCCAATGTCTCCAGATCGTCATTCAGCGCGTCGTTAGTGATGCAACATCAACTGGAATCCCTACAAAATTGTGAGACGCCATAATTGGATGCAGGTGATCCTCAACGTAGGCTGGCGTTTTGCATTGGCTCATCAAAACAGACCACGGCGCTTCTTAGAGAACTGTTGTGGTTGATGAGGCCAATTTTCCAAGGGAGCGGACTCGTGAATCTCGAAAAGGGAACCCTCCAATGATTTGTCTACGACAGACCTAATGATCGCAAGAAATGCCGTTTTAGCAAGTGTTACAATAAACCTAATTGGGCCCCTTTTTATTGATGAAAATTTGAATGGGTGCTGGTTATCTCAATATCCTTAATCAACACTTGTAACCAGAGTTGCTGCGTATTTTCCAGCAGCAACGGAATGGAGCAATTCGTGGTTTCTTCAAGACGTGCACCAGCACACAGGTATGTAATGTTAGAAACCGCCTCAGGAATCTTCAAATCTGGATCTGGATTAGGGCATACGGTGGAATGAGGGCCCCCTCGTCACCGCGATCTAACTTCGCTAGATTTTGGCTATGGGGCAATGTAAAAGCAAAGTTACATGGGGCTCCCAAACACATGACCCGAAATACGATGAACGATAAAACGATGTATTTACCTGCCAATTAGGAGAATTGCGTGTAAAATCAAGAGATGTCACCATGCACTCCAGGGCTACCAAGTGACATCGCAAATCAGGGAGGACATGTGGCAGATAGAAAAAAATACAAGGTAAGACCGTGAAGTAAATACTTTTGATGTTGCAACTTGTGTTCAACCATACTTAAGAAAAACGATGCTCCGTGGAACAAGTCTGTTTTTGCTGACTTATTGTTCAGTGGCAAGATATCTTGAGAACATTCAAACCAAAATGAACAACAAATTTATGTAAGATTTCGCACTAGTGTTTATGGGATATGTATACGTTTTATGCGATACCGACGCACATTATTGTCATACACCTTCACACGTGACTCTTTCAATGTTTATTACTATGGCATTTGTGACGCAAACGTGCGACCGTATCGCATAACCCGTTATACAATAGCGCGATTTTATAGCACATGGTCAGACTAGATGGTTTTTAATATCATTGTTTATGGTTAATATATAATTCTGTTTTTCGATGGAAACCACTCGATATGGGTCATAATTATTTTACAGAGATATTGTTAATTTTATTCTTTGTAGCGGGTTCTCCCTTTAAAGGAATACTGCTTCACATATTAAAACTCAATACAATCAACAAATATTTATAATATTTGAAGACATTCCCCTATCCCATGAAGTCCCCACTGCCAAACATCACGTTTTTAATCCATGGTTGCTTGTCAGGTATCACACATTTGATTTTACGCGGTTAATTTGGATTGTTATATGCAGTTGGCACAAAAAAGTACCTCGATATGTGTCTATCATATTGTGCCAAGTCCGATCATTAACTAGGTCTTGCGCTTTCATTTAACATCAACTTGTAAAAAAGCGTGCTAAAAGGCTGAGATAGAACACTTGAAAGACGTAAAAGCTCCAAACCAAAAGGTTGCAGTTTTTTTTGGATTTTTCAAATGGGTCACTGTGTTGTACAGGGTGACGCCAATAAAAGCTTTACACAAAATGAAGTGTATTTTTTTTCCACCTTTTTTAGAATTTTTATATCTGTGTTTTGAATCATAAAAGAATTGGTAATTGAGCATCTTGCCGCAAAAAAATCATTTTGGTTGAGTGGTTTTTCGATATTACAATACTCAGCAAACAGATTTGTCCAATGGGTGACACATCAAGTTATATTGGCAACCGGGCCGTTTCAAATCCGAAATCATAGCATGCAGTTGTGCTAAATAACCGGTTTTCTGTCTTGTTTCAGTCGGGCTTTCAAATCAAATCATATTGTAGCGTGCAGTTGTTCTTAAAGCCAGTAACGAGAATTTTAAACATTCCATAGAAGGCCAAGAAAAAAAAGTTTGTCTCAACGATCGCGCGCATTTTTTTAAAATTGGTTTTGACCGCATAATTTTTTTTAGTTTTACTCACTTTAAATTTTCAGAAACAAAATGCAAAATTGAAAAAGTGGGCCAAAAAAAAAAAAAAACTGCAATTAAAAAGAAAAAAAAAAGAAAAAAATAAAACCATTTCGCATTAGCATTTTTCTAAAAAAAAACTCATTTCGCATTAGCATTTTTCACATTTCTCTGAGACAAACTTGTTTTTTTTTACCTAATGGCACCGTCAATTTACGCCCAACAACGAGCCTTCGCGGTTACATTTAACTACCACACTGGTAGCGATGTACTATGTAGGTTCCCGGGAGTGAGAGTACCAACCAAGGCCTGCTATCTGTAACATTAGAAAACTGTTGGAAGCAGAGGGAACTTTGGAAAATGTCAATAAGGACGAAGTGGACGGCCTAGGGGCGTCAGAACACCTGCGAACATTCAAGCTGTAAGACAGCTTCGCAAACCCACGTGCAAGCATAAGGCGAAACCGTGTCGCAAATGTTCCAGATCGTTAAAAAAAAAAAAAACCATTTCAAGCGCATCGTTATGATGACAGCAACTGCCATCCATACAAAATTGTCAGACGCCATAATTTGGATTCAGGTGATCCTCAACGTAGGCTGTCGTTTTGCAATTGCGTAATCAACAGACCACGGCGCTTAAGAGAACTAGTTGTTGTTGATGAGGCCCATTTTCCAATTACTGACTCAGTGAACTCTCGAAAAGGGAACCCTCCCAATGAGTCTGGCTACGACAGACCTACATATCGCAGAAAGTTTGCAGTTTTTAGCAGCTGTTACAATAACCTAATTGGGCCCCTTTTTTAGTGATGCAAACATGTTTTGAAATGGTGCTGGTTACTCAATATCATTAATCAACATTGTAAACCATAGTTGCTGCGTATTTTCCCGAAGCAAGGCATGGAGCAATTCGGTGGTTTCCTCAAGACGGTGCACCAGCACACAGGTCTGTAAATGGTTGAAACCGCCGTTCATGCATTCTTTCCAAATCGGATCATTGGATTTGGGCATACGGTGGAATGAGCCCCCTCGGGCACCGGATCTTACTCCGCTAGATTTTTGGATATGGGGTAATGTAAAAGCTAAAGTTTACAATGAGGGTCTCCCAAACACATTACCCGAACTACGACGACCGATAAACGATGTATTTACCGCAATTAGGAGAATGCGTGTAACATCAAGAGCTGTTCAACACATGCACTCCAGGGCTACCAAGTGCATCGCAAATCAGGGAGGACATGTGGAAGATAGAAACTAAAGGTAAGACCGTGAAGATAAATTACTTTTGATGTTGCAATCGTGTTCAACCATGCCTAAGAAAAACGATGCTCCGTGGACAAGTCTGTTTTGCTGACTTATTGTTCAGTGGAACATATCTTGAGAACCATTCAACCAAAATGAACAACAAATTTAGGTAAGATGCTCTATTACACATTCTTTATGATAAAATAAAATCCACAGATATCAAGTTACAGAAAGTGGAAAAATACCACTTTCATTTTGGGTAAAGTTTTTATTGGGTCACCCTGTACAACGCAATAATACGTGTGTAGTGATTTTACAGAAAGAGGGTTTACGACGGAATGAGCGAGCCTACTTGCAATAATTGATTGTGGTCAGCGTGTTCGTGTCGCAGTACACTGCAATGCCCATTGAAATCTCCAAAAACCTGAAACTTTTGCTTTGGGTATTTTATGTCTTTGTTCGGGCGTTATAACCGAGTCATTTCCGTACGTTTTACATGTAAGGTGTTAAATGAAAGAGCAAGAGAGGCAACAAAATGTATATCTTGAAAACTTTCAAAATGATCGGACTCTGGCACAATACTGATCGAAAAACATGCTGAGATACTTTTTGTGCCAACTGTAGTTCAAAACGTGCGGCACTGAGTAACTCTAGTATGAATGGCTCTGCTAAACGATTGTATTGTTTATTGAAATGCTGAATAGGATTTCGGCTGACAATTTTGTCCGCTTTCCGCTTTCCGTTTTGTGACACACATGTAATCTGGTAGAATTCTAACATTCCATCACACACCTGCTTTTTTTGCTGGTAAGATGGCCGCTTGCATTGACGCAGTTATGTTTAAAAAAACCTTATTTTTTGATAATCCCTTTAAGATACAAAGCACAATGTATTGCAGAATTAGTTCAACATTTACCATTTAATATGTCGAAGGAGTAATATAGTGTGGCTATTTATCAGAAACGGACAATTTGCTAATGCGACTCCAATAACTATATGTATGTCATTTATGTCATCAGCCAATTAATGTCATCTTAATTAAATCCCGGCGATCACTTTTTATTATTAATAGTGGCAAGTCAGGCGAAGAATTTACCACGAGTCGTCTCCCCCTGTAAGACCAGGGGATATTTTACGTCATTCTAGTAATGCGCTATAATTGGAAAATTGCAGCTAGATAAGAGCATGTGACCCACAAACAGAACTTATTCCCAAAGCACAAAAACTTAAGACTTTTATGCTCATTTTGGCTTACAAAATGTTAGTAATTTTCTAGGAAGTTTTGACATGATCTTCAGACGTCTTGTGATTCTTAGAATTCCTTAATACTGGTATCACTGGTATCTTAGTGTTCATAAGATTAAAAGGCATTTGTGACATGAAACAATATTCAGACACAATAAAATACACATCTGATCAATTCATTTTCTAATATTTGAAAACAATCCTGAAGTGTGGGTTTTGTTCGATTTCAAGGCATAACTGAGAAAATCTAATTTTGTGCCAGCCAGACACTATGACATCACAGTCTTAAACACCATTTACCTGGCATAGGCACATTCCTTTCTGATACATACCGATGGCATGCTAATCCAAAACTCACTAGTAGTAGGGTTATAAATCAGAATCCCATTCTAGAAGTTTGGGGAAGAAGGTTTTGAAGATGTTTTTCTATAGTTTGAAGGGTGCTGAATCAGAATTTTTGGGTCCAACCTCTGGGAAATGTGGGGAACTTTGTAAAATAAGGGGGTAAATTTAGTACAGGGGTAAATTTGAAATCAAGTCAAATTGTGTTTAAATGTACACCAATGTATTTGTCTCATTGTAAGGATTAAAAAAAGTATAGGTTTGTATAGGTTCCGACCTTTAGTTACATGGCTACACCCCTGATAAGGTTCAAGGTCATTCTGGGGCCAAAAAAATCCAATGCTCAGATTTTGTTGAAACCGGTGTCAAATTATTGCTATGGCCATACTGAAGCAGAAAATTAATTTCAATTCTTTGGGTGACAGCTCTGTGTACAATTTGAGGTCAAGTTTTGGTGCCCCCATAGACCATGCAGACCCTTGTTACATTTTGCCCACTAATTAGGAAACCAAATGCCAAACATTGTAAAATAAGGCAAGACTAACAATTTGACACCAGTTTCAACAAAATCGGTGCACTGGGTAACGTTTACCCCAGGATGACCTTGAACCTTAATAGGGCTGTACCTGCTTAACTAAAGGTCGGAACCTGGACAAACCTATACTTTTTTTAATCCTTATAATGAGACAAATACATTGGTGTACATTTAAACACAATTTGACTTGATTTCAAATTTACCCCTGTACTAATTTTACCCCCACATTTCCCAGAGGTTGGACCCAAAAATTCTGATTCAGCACCCTTCAAACTATAGAAAAACATCTTCAAACCTTCTTCCCCAAACTTCTAGAATGGGATTCTGATTTATAACCCTACTATAGTTCACATTGGCAGCAGGCTTTCAAAATCTGTGCCGAAAGCCTTGTAGTGTAGATTTAGTGCTTAAAATTTACACAGCCTCTAATAACACTATTTTCATTGCAAGGTAATTTTTTGTTAAAACAAATCAACACTATTTTTTAATTAAGTAATTTTAAGTAATTTTTTTGTAATTTTAAGTAATGTACCAATTAAGTACCAATTCCACACTACATTGTCTAGAAACAGATTATGCAAATGTTTGCAGATGGGAATCTAGTTTTTGCAGTGGATAAATAACAAACCCATATATGGAAATCTTCCAGACTGAGAATATGCAGTTTTATACTCAGGTTGTTTTCGGCCCTATTACATGTATTTGCAAGATAACTGCTTTGAAATGAACCAATATTACCGATTTAATCAAAGTTAACTGTTGGGGTAAACATAATTTTAAAACTTTGCCTTTTTAAAATAGAACATCTTGAGAGGTTTGAATTGCTTGTTGGCTCGATTTTAATTAATTGGCAATGTTGTAAATGCAGACAACATGCAACTTAATGAGGTCCTAAACGACTTCAATCATCTTTCTGGCCGCATTGTCTTGGATAAAAGACAACCAAAATAAGGAATAAGTCAAGATAACAGGGCGCACAGCAGAAGGATGATTCGATGGAACTTCACCTATTCGTATCATAACTAGATTGTTTTCACGACGCGCTTCAGCCATTGATTAGCATCTTTAATTGGGTGTAAATTAGACAAAACTACCGAGACCGGGTGGTCGTCCCCAATCCGACATCATAAGATAACATCACCTAAGGTGTATTGCGTGAGTTGAGTATCACGCGATGTTAAGATCTAACACTAAATCTCATTGATAGCATTTAAAGTCATAGACTCATATATTAACTGTGCAAGAATTAGTATATTTGCCGCTTTTCGACCGATGATTAACGAAGAAGATCACAGGTTATGTTGAATTTAAAAATAATTTCATTTTCATGTGTATGTTGTTAAAATCAAGTACATTATGATCAACTCTAACTGGTATTTATTAACTGGTATAGTTCCATTGCAGTCATAAAATCAACAAAGTTTTTGCTTTGTTGGCAGCTATTATGCGATGTGAACCCACATAAGTTTTATATCTAGTGTAATTTAAAATGAATAATCTTCTTTCGTTCTTCTTATGAATAGGAGAGATCAACCGGTGTTTAAAATAAAAACCAAACACTTATATAAGTCGAATGCTGCTGGCACAAAACGATTTTGATGATATGAGAAGAAACAACATTGTTCTGATTTAGAGTAGCCTTCTGTTTGCTTACGCATGCGCGAGCAAATTACCCATGGCGCTGGCAGAAACTTGAGAAGTAATTTCTTCTCAGGAAAATCGAGATTTAGTTATTTTGGCAATTATACATTACGAACGCTCAAGGCAATGTGTATTACGTTTATACTTACGCGGTATAATATTAAACCTACAATGCAAGCATCTAAGCTTTTGTAAGAAACACTATTGATAAGATATGATATTTAGTTTTGTTTCTCAATTTTTGACAGTGATAGCGCCAACATATTTGATTGGTATTTTATATAAAGTAAAAACACTTTCTTCCTGAAACTGGCACTTCGTAGTCTCTATAAACACCTGTTTCTCTCACAGCATTACATCTGGTAATCAATGCATGGCAAGTGCATGGCAATGCTGAATGGAGAAACTGCACATTCTAACAAAAGCGTGCAGGCCTGAAGAGGCATGAGAATAGTGAGTTGCAGAAAGTGGCATCTAATCCTTTATGTTTAATACAATCAATAAAATAACTGGATTTGTGTAGAAACTTAATATTGGAAATTCATATACAATTCGGCAACAACTTGTACCCCTCCACATTTGTGATACATGTGTGTAACAATCCAAAAAACTCACACTTATCGCTACAAGACATCTTCACGTACTTGGTGCAAATAGCCCATATTAAACTTGAATTAGTGGTAAATCTCATAGCCTTATCTAGGGGTTTAAACAATGAAGCAACATTTAAACCCAAATGTCAAACACTAAAAAATCTTCATTCTTTTAAGCTTAATTATAAAAATTAATCATTTCAAATTCATAAACAAATGGAAATTGAGTCTGGGACTTGAGAGGCCATTATTTTGGGCTTACTGTCGCCGTACTCTTCTCCATTATATTTCCTGTATTCAAAATTACATTATTTATCATGTATGTATATTTTATTACCCGATGTATGATTGTGGATAGCAATAAAGTGTTACTGTTATGTTAAATGTTATGTTGTTATGGCAGGTGATGGACAATGATTACATTTTTGTGATCGGTCAAGGTCATTATGGTTGTCCAAATGGAGTACAAAACAGCTATTCTAGTGTACTTTTCTTAATTAGGCAAAATAACTGATGGTTATGCAGTCAAGTCCAAATAAAATCGCACTTGAACACACCTACATCAATAAGCTGTATTCATTACATAATGTATGGTGGCATGTGATAACCGCTTAAGCACATTCACTCTATTTGTCATAATTTGTTGTCTGCTTACCTACTTTGTTTTCATTAGAACTGAAATCTTGTTTTTTACATTCTTGTGACAATTGTGCACCTTGAATCATTTGCAGAGCCCTGTTTTGTGAAAATGGCCTTTCTTAAACCATGATTTTGATAGCGGCGAGTTAATAACTGCAATTTGTTTTGGGTAAGTTGGGGTTATGTAAGTTTAATTTATGGCGTTTAATTTGCTTGTGTAGCTGTTTAAATGGACACAAAGAGTTTTCTGGGGATATAAATTTCTCTAAATGTACACTTGATTGGTTTGTAAATACCTACCGAAACGTTGTACTGCCACAAAATTAGACAGGAATACGAAATTTTTGAACTTGATGTCTAATCGGCAATATAGGGGAAAAATTAGGCATTTCTGTTCAGTTCACCAAAATAGTTAATCATCTTTTTATTAACTAGTTAGAGTTTACGGGGTTATTCACTTTCAGGTGTGATTTTATAAATGAGTCAACATTATAAAATATGGCAAAAATGTTCAGTTCAAAAATGGGGGTCACTTTTCTGGAAATGCCTTCGTGTCTCTTTGGGTTGGTTAGCAAACGACTGAAATTTTAAATAAAGATGAATTCAGCAGGTTCTGCCTTTGATTAATAACATTCTAGTTCTTAGGCTTCTTCTTACCTTGCTATTTTAACATTCTATTTCTTATTTAGTGGGTGTCTCTTCTGGCCTCTTACCATTTTGTTTACTACCTCCATCTTCTTTACTCCATCCGTGTATCTGACGCCTTTTAAAATTGCAACATAGTATTTTGCATGCATGTCATAATATGATTATAATATTTTGTGACCGAGCCCATTGGCGTTGGATGTGGAATACAGTACTCTATTGACTATGCCGATGAAGGTTCTGGAGACAATGGAAGTGTAGCGGTGATGGTGATTTGGTTGGGCATACAAACATTGCAACCAATAGGTAAAGGAAGTGATCAAGTTCCGCCACAATAACCGCACCCCATCCAACCAGCACGGTACACGAATGAATACATACAAATACAAAAAAAAAAAAAAACCCACACATTTTAAAGGGCAACGAGCGATTTTCAAATAACTGGTGTCTCTTAAAATTGAACATTCTGTTTTTTATGTTGCACTGGTGTAAAGCTTTCCATAAAAAACTATCCCATCTTAAAGGATTAAGATAGAACGATTTATTTGGTACAAAAATTTCAGAGCAAATCCGAAATTCAGTCTATGTTTCTATTGAAATATAGGTATATTCAAATCACCTTTTGTGTCATTTAATTTATTATCTTAGGCCAAATAAAAGGTAGGGAATCTAATTACTATTAATATGAAATTGCAAATATGGTGACTGAAATCTCAGTCTCGTTGTCACCCTTTATCAGCACAAACGGTATATATCCATGCACCAAATTAAAGGGCAATGGTCAGATCGCTAATAGTCTTGTCGCCAGAAGCCCCCAGATTTTACCGGACAGTGTCAACATTTTGGTATCAATCAGAAGAAAGCTACTATTTTTTCTCATTTTACCCGGTGAAATCTAGACCAAGGAAGTTTGGTGTTGGGAAGTTATGAGCGAAAATATGCCCCATTTTTTGGTCGACACAATTTAAACTGACACGGTTCTCTATGGGGCTTACAAATATCACGTTTTAGCTCTCGGGGCATTAAAACGGATTTAAATATCGGAGCGAAATTTACAGATGGGGTTTTGGAGGGAAAGGACAATCTATCAAGATGGAAAACTTCATAATCCTTTAATTCGGGCCATCCCCCTTTAAGGAGTTTGGTCACAAAATCTCCTTTATGTTGGCACGTTCGAAGCCCTAAACCTTGCAAAATTCTTTCCGCAACCCAAGGAGAAAAATATTATTTACGCCAGGGTATTTGAGGGCAAGTTAGCCATGGTTTTTTGTTGGGTGAACGAGAGGACTAGGTAAAATAAACATTTTCTGGGGGGGGGTGTGAACTTTATTTCATGAGGAAGGATTCAAAAGAAAGTTTTGAACTGATGCGAAGGTAGACCCTCTCAGTCTGTGGTATAAACGACTTGTAATGAAGACTACAATCTCTCTGATTCCACCAAAATTTGAATTTTGTCATCCGTGGACAAGTACAAGTTGTTTCGTATAAGGGTGTATGGGTGGCCATTGGGATAAAAAAGGTGGTCAGCGCAGTAATTAAAAGGACCGATGTCCAAGGGTCCAGGGAGGGCCCCACTGATCTGATTTTTTTTAGGATGTGTTGTTTTTTGTATATACCATTAGATGCAATCGTGTTGGTGAAGTGCGACTGTTGAAATAAGTTTGGATTTTATGTCGTTGAACCTTCTGTGCCCTGAATCCGAAGACAGAGCGAGACTGTGGACAGTCTAATGCGAAGGGGGGAGTGCGAAATATTTCGTCCAAAGGTCACCCGCTTCTTAAACCGTCGAATACTCCCGTACACCCCACGTATGGAATGCCTTTTATCCGCAAAATAAAAACACTACACACAACTGGCCAAACGTATTGCAACATTCAGAAAAAATGTCTAATCACAAAACTGATTCTGAAATTGCAACAAGGAGTACTTGACTACACATTACATATTTATTTAAAATTTGTGTTTTCAAACAAACAGATGATTACTACCTTTCCTAGAAATCCAATGGTGCCAAAAACGTTTGATTCGATGGTCATGTTCCCAAATATGGGCGGAATAATATAGCTGGCAACGATAACTTGCAGACGTACTAGGATACAGACACAAGCAAGGGATCACATGGCGTCTACTGTAAATGTTAATGGTAGTGATAAGTGGATCGGAAATGAGTTTGTGTCAATGGAAGCACGTCCATCGCTGCTGGGAAGAAGCCACGTTAAAGAAGCCACGTGTTAACCTTGAAACAACATTTTAAAATTATGATGTTACCGTTCGTCATAAATTTGATTGCCCGGTATCCGACATGATTTGTGGCAAAATACGTGATTTACTCATTCCAATTGCATTTCTGATGTCGCTAAATTTGATTGGGGTCCTTTCAATTAACGTTACGCTCATCCGGTCCCTCCCAAGCACTCCAATTTTCTCCTGGTAAAACATTGATTGAGTATATCCACCGGTGAATTCACTGCTAACCCTCGCAAGAACGAGTGTCTGAAAACAACTAAAATGCCTGATATATAAGACTAAAGTGATTTCTAGTTTTTTCACTTAAGGAAAAATATATAATGGCGTTCATCTAACTATCCAAGTAGCCTGTCACTTATCATGCATACATTGTACAGGACCCACAGGCAGTTCGGATTGTCAGTGACAGCCCTAATGATATGCATTGAAGGCTTCAGAGACGACAATGGAAGCGGTAGTGTGATGGCGATTGGCTACCACGAAAGGTAAGGAACTATTAAAATACAACAGACGTGAACTGTGGTGTATGTATGCAATAAGTTAACTTGTTTATTTTGTTTTATGCGGGTGTTTTGTGGTATGTGTCGTGTAAGTGTAATAACACTTCTTGGACATTTCTTTAAGAATGCGAATAAACGCAAATCGGAGTGGCCTTTCAAAACTCACCAAGGGTTGGCTGACAGTTGATGGTGGTCGAACTGTAATTCGTGTTTGTTTAGAAAATAGGAAACGGGTTTCTACACGGTACTAACCAACGTTAACCGATCAAACCGTGGTTCCTTTTTGACGCTGGCCCTTTCAAAGGTGCCGATTTGGTGGTTTGTTTAAGAATAAAAGTAGGCACCAATCGGTCAACCAAATTTGTAACACAATATCAAGCGGGTAATGGCCCAAAACATGAGGTCCTTATAGTTGAGTTTCTCCTATAGCCTTCCTCGATTATAATAACAAATCTGATTTCGATAACATTTACAGGGGCCAATCGGTGGTTCGGATTATGATGATAGTAGTTTCTTCTGATGAAGATTTCTGCAGATAGGGAAACGGAGGTGAGTTTTATCGAAAATCAATCCAAACGGTAATGTACCGGCATTTATTGTTTTATGTCAAAAGCATCTTAATGTATTAGATGTTGACGATGGGGGGTATTCATAACAGTTGATAAAAAATCAAATGAGTTTAACCCACGAACAGACAAGTTGAGAAGCCTGTCACGCTTTTCGTCAGAGTAGTCCTGACTTCGCATCAAGACAAAAATAAATGAAATGGGAAGACATGTAACATCACTTGGGCACTGGTGCTTTGAAAAGATCCGTTGACTAAACTGCCTATTTCACAGAAGACGAAAGCCGACCTCGCTATCAAAACTCCAAATGTTAAAATGTATCAGTCCGAATGTTTGAGAGTTAAGTAGCTATAAATTCGTTTACGTTGACTGTGAATGCTTGTGTTTCATTAAGCAGGGATTGATTTTTCTTCTGCTAACCCAAGAAATACACGTTAAATAGATTTAGATTGGAATTGTAATTTCCACCCCCTGCACATGCCCTCATGCATTCCCTACCTTCGGATAGTACTAGAGGTGTAGTGTATCCACAATAATACTTATTGTAGGGTAAGTTATGCTTGCTCTCATTGATGGCATCACAAAGCATTTGTTTACACGGAGAAAATTATTGGTATGCCCAGTCCAGGTTTTTATAATATTTTGGAAATTGCCATAGCGATTCTAATGCCATACTACTACTAACCAATATATCACACTCAAACTATTTTAAGATTACAATTTTTCAACAGATTTTTAGGTGAGGTGTTGAAATGGCAAATCGGATGTATAACCTCCCGTGATTCTGTTAACAGTGTTCATTTTCCTTAATTTCCGTTACAGGGACACAATGGCATGAAAATCTTCAGACATAATGAAATGGACCATTACTTTTGTTGGACGTTTTTATTTTTCATGGGATTTCGTGGCATTCCTGTCACATAAAACCAGGTGTTGACATCCCTTCCAGAAATTACAGTATATCTGGCCATGGAGGTGGAATAGAAGGAAGAGAGCGTCTTCTAATTGCAATTACGCAAAACGCCGCTTTTCTAATTATAATATTAACTAGCTTGGCCACTCATGAAAAGCATAGAACACAACACGAGGTAGGAGAGAAGAGAAAGCTCTTCCCTAATTGCATTATACGCAAACGCCGATTATCCCAATTATATCACTTGGGAACTCACCTTGTAAAAGCAAGACCAACAGGGAGCTTCTCAACGCAGGGAGTACTTTTTTCATGTTCCATGATCAGCGCCGACAGAAGCCTGGGCACGCTCAGTTGTTGAACAAGATATGACCTGTGCGCAGAAAGGTATATCCCCGATTCGCAGTGGTTTGTTTACTGTGGAAACGAAACAAAGAGATTGAGCCGATTACAGCCTGAAATTCTGAATATTTCAGTCCAAAATAATCGGAATAGCTGTTTCCTAAGATGAGTTTACATGCAATGATTTTATGTTTTGAAAACTGGATGTTTTGAAACGGCCGAATTTCTTATTCTTAAAGTAAATATTAGGAGAACGAAATCTAACTTGAATTGGGGACTAAAAAATGCAGTATCTAAACAATGACACCAACCTTGACCTTTCCCGGAGTTGCCCCGTTTTCTCAATTTGTCCCGAAGTTGGTGCATATTTACCCAAGAATTGTAATTTTAGTTAAGCAATAATGGTAAAAATGTGCATTTTGTTATAAAACATCCATTTGGCAGAGAGGTAGAGAACTTAAATTTGGAAAAACAAATTGGATATGAGAACCACCTGCACAGATCACGTTCAATGTCCCACCTAAGGTCCAAAAAGGTCATTGAGGTCCAAATCCTTAAAACAGGAGTCAGAATAAGTTGGCGTAACTCTAACACCTCAATAAACTTCTCATGGAATCGATTGTGACATACCTTTCCGACTTAATCAAAGACGTCTTCTCCATTTAAAGTACCCATATTTTTATGAAGGATACAATTTGGTATAAATTTGCGCTTGTTGTAGAATATCAACGGAGGACATTTCGTAGGCTTATGGAACAAAGAACAAACAAAACCAACACACTAAGTTGTGAACTCCCCATCTGTCCCTGATCGGCCCCCGAAACAAGCAGACTCGGATACTGTCTCTGCACGACAGAAAAATACAAAACGCATATTATACATGACGAGGGCTTTACGTACGGCTTATGCCCCTCCATGTTGCTTAAATATATTGGTAAAATTGTTTTAAAAAAATGGGAGGGGGCTTTTGGCTGTAATGTCCTCATATCTCTTTAAGCTAGTACATTAAGATAACCTGACATTTCATTGCAAGAGATAACAGGGACATAGCTCACTGGGGTCTGTGCGTCGTGTGATTTGTTTTGAAAATGCTACCAATCATATCACATTTAATCCCCAAAGCCAACAAAATTAACAATCGATTTATATATTTATACTTGACCACTGTCCACATTTTAAAGGTGAAACCTGAAGTCAGTAAAACTAGTTATTGATCCTTGCTTGTTCCCAACTCCAGTTTGTGTCCTCCCTCTGGTGTCCATAGCTTAGGTCTCAGTGATCACTCACTTATATATGTTGTTTCTGTAAAAGTAAGGAAATTAAATCAGTGCCTAAAACTGTAAAATCACGCTCTTTTAAGAATTTTTTGTGAATAAAAGAAAAAGTTGGTTGTTGATGCTGTGAAAAATGTGTGACTGAAATGAAATAACTAACTTATGTGATGTTGACAGTGCATGAAATGCGTGGAAAAATAAGTTTAATGAGGTATTTATAAATATGCACCTATAGAGAAAAGAACTTCCGGGTTCGCTTCCTGATGGATCAATACGAATACATTAAACATCCAAAGATCTTGATCATTAGTTTTGTAAAGCTCATAAATCTAATGAACCTGGGGATGATTGGAAGATGGCTAACACTAAAAATAAGGTTGAATAACTTAGGTAAATATTTTAAAAATCCATACTTATTGATACAATAATCAAACATACATAAATAATTCTAACAGATTTGGACTACTATTAAGAAATATTAATTCCCAATACCAAAACAACGCTTTCTGTTAAGTACCGTTCAGTGTGGTACTGGTTTTAACTAGCATGACAAGTAAACTTCAATGAATTTAATGAAGTATTTTACTAAAATTTGTAATTAGTTTAGCACAGAAATTTGATATTACTACAGGATGGATTGGAATATCTTAACTGATGTTGGTACATGTTATATTTGGCAGGAAGTAAATATAGTGACGTTGAGTTAACAATGATAGCATAACAGTATTTTATGTAACACATAAATTTGAATTTGATATGATAACTGATGATTATGGTTTTTGACCAATTTGTACTTTTCCTCAGTACAAATCAACTGGCTTGGCATAATTTCAACTGTTAATTTACTTAACCTTGCTGCTGGCTCCCAATAATGGTTGTCACTCACTTGCTTCTATTGACTTTTGTCTTTATTACTATACTTTCCACGTGCCCTTCAAGTGGAAACTTGCCAAGTTACCCCCTATTTTTTAGGATGGTTGTAAATCTGATGTTGGGAACTATAGGCCATATCTGTTTAAATATATCTCTAAGAAATTGCAAAGAGCTGTACATGATCCTCTGTATAATTATTTAAACTATGTGTAATATTTTAAATCCATCTCAGTCTGTTTTAAGACGTAACCATTCAACACTAATTTCTACGCTTCTTGATGTGTCAAATTATATTCTCCAAAACAGGAATGAATGGTAAAGCACTGCTTAAATTTTCTAGAATTTAAGATAAAGCCTTTGACACTGTTAATCACAAATTCTCTTAAATTAAGTGTATGAATATGGTATAAGAAATCACACAGTTGAATTGGTTTGCACAAATCGTATTTAAGTAAAGGCACAAAGAGTTAGTGTAAATTCTTCTTTGTCTGACTTAAGGTGCATCAAATATAGGCCTTCCTCAACAAGGGAGTCTGTGTTTAGGGCCTTGTTGTTTATATATACGTTCAACTCATCATACCCATAATGTATCCTGTAATGTGTAGATGATGCAGATGACACCACACTTTTAAATGCCCTCTCATCAGACCCCTTATTCTTCAGGCTGTGATTTAAACAATATTGAGAGATATTGGAAATGTTTTCAGCAAACAATCTTACCCTCAATATTAAAAAAACGAAATATGATTTTTGGGTCAAATCATATTCTGAGCAAATTTGATTATATCTCTCTTTCATATGCAGATAAGGTTATCTATAAAGGTCAATTCAATTTAAGTATTTGTGGTGTTTTTTCGACCAACCATTAAGTTGGATGTCATCATGTAACTTTTTATCAAATAAGGTTTCCACATGGCATTGGCTAATTCGTAGAGTTAAAGTTTATCGGCCCCAAGAAAGGCTGAATATGCTTGCCGATGCAACTTGTAATGCCACACTTTGATTATGGATAGTGCTGTAGGTCAAATTGGGTAATGCTAATTTTATCTAATTCTCTTCAAATACTTCATAATAGTCTTGCTAGAATATTGCTTAGTGCATGATATCATAACTCCTATTGCTGACCTATGCTTCCCTAAATTGTGTAAACTTGATAAAAGGGGGGAAAAACATCTTGTTATTCTTTCTTTAAATGTCTCAATGGTTCTGCCCTGCCCCATTTTATTTGAGTTCCAAGGGTTCTTTGTTGTCCCTGTTTGGAACAATACTCAAGATAAGGCTTCCTTATATTATAGAGAGCTAAGCCATGGAACAAACTTTGAAAACTCATGTACGCAGAATTAATAATGCATGAATTAACATGTTTAAAAAACCTGCCATTCAAAGAAAGTTTAAGTTCAATTATGAACACTTCATGCTTGTCAATTCATTGTAAAATTTATTTTATGAAGAAATTCAGCTTTACATGGCAAGTACATTGTTTGTACATTACATGGTACATGTGATTTTGCTTGTGTGTCTGTGGTGTATGTGCAGGTGTGTGATGGTATTGTGTTTCATTGTGTGCGTGTGTGTCATGTGTGTGTTTTGTTTTTGTGCGTGCGCGCAAGGTCTCATTAAGTGAGCCAAGTGGGTGTATCATAGAGTGTTTGTGAGAGTTGTAATAAACTTACACATCTAATGGCTGTCTGTTTATACATCATTTGCTCATTTTTGTTTTTATATTTTAAATGTACATGTTTGTAAATGTTTGTGCAGGGGCCTTCTTGGAGATCAGTACTAGATACTAAAGAAGTTACCCTGGGTAAAGAAGATTACATAAATAAATCAATAAAATCATAGTGGATTTTCCATTGGTACACACAAAAAACTGGCCAAAAGTATTGCCACATGGTCAAAACGAAAGTCGGATTCACAAAATTCATTTCAAGGTATACCATGTATTCTTGACCACATCTTACGT
This sequence comes from Ophioderma brevispina, assembly GCA_023653785.1. Lineage (NCBI taxonomy): Eukaryota > Metazoa > Echinodermata > Ophiuroidea > Amphilepidida > Ophiodermatidae > Ophioderma > Ophioderma brevispina. The sequence continues at coordinate 46,077 of JAMKCH010008024.1, forward strand.
ATTAAATGCCAAAGTTAATTGTTTTCATACAGAGGTTTTCCCCCTAATCCAAGAGGGGAAAACACGTTTGAGTTGCTTGTCATGTTGCATAAATATGGCGAATTACAGGCACTGCGAACGATAACTTGCCGGTTGCACTCCAGAAGGAATACAGACACATAAACAAAGAAATGGCTTCAAAAGCCGCTTAATAATTGTTCGGGTCGTCAGGTTATTTAAATGTTTGCAGAGTAAAAATGGAGTGGTTTTTTAAGGACGGAAATGAGATAAAGTCACTTGAAGACGTTGGTCTTAGAAAAATGTGTGAAAATTGGAGACTCAAAAATGCTACTCCTGATAAATCACGTGGTTTAACATAAATCATGCGTCTAAGTTCGTTGTTCACGATGCAGGACAACAGCAAAACTTTCCAACGGTGCGATTAAAAAGTTGTTTTCAATTTATCATGTGACCGCTTTCTAATCATTAAATTTCCCGAGTACAACGGCCCTGGACTGCCCCTTTTCTATTGACATTATATCATTTCCCGTGGCCATACAACCACTCCGATTGTTACCGCCTAAAAATTACATGTAACCCTGACAAACCACATAATCATTTAGTGCTTATATTCCAACCATTTTGACTGTCCTGTGTCCGGTATTTCTTCGGGAGTACAATCGTCAAGATATCATTAGCTTGCCTCTTTTAACCCCGGCCATATTTAGGGAACATGACAGCAAATCAACTTTTTCGCACATTTGATTCTGGGAACAACCGCATTTGTCTGAAAATCGTAATTCTTCTGATAATAATTACGTAATGTGTAGTCAAGAACGCCTGGTGCAATTTTAATCATTTTTTGAATATAACTGTTTTTCTGCATGTTGCAATACTTCCCCTGGGCCCCCAGTTTTTGTGTGTAGATTGGGGGGCATGTACAAGATTTATGGGTCTGAAGGGGGTAGGCAGGTCCACAATAGCCAGGTAGAACACAACATAGCGGTATCATTTACGGAATCTTTGTATTTTAATGATGCGAAGCCACTCAATTGAGTACAATGGCCAATAGCGCAGTGGGTTGGGACCGCAGCCCTCCAAAAAAGTGTGAAATCCATAATCTTGATTCTCACTTCGACGCCCGGATGGCGATTTTTTGCAATGAACGTTATGGGCAATTCGCTGCCCCCTAAGTTAAATTTTTGCCCCTCGATCCCCCCCAAAAACCATTTCTGGTGCTGCGATGTTCATCTTAATGATTGAGGTTTGAACTTTTAATTGTGGTGCTTTGGCCTCTTCAAATATTGTCGCAATTAATTTAATATGTGAACCCCCCTCTTCCTCCCGACAGTATTCGCTCTGTGAAATGTTTGCCCCGACCCACCTCCCCATGCCCACAGATTTTTGTAAAACAAATGGGCAAAAATAAATTGATATAGAGCCAGGCCTAGGCCGGGCCGCCTGTTGAATATGGCTCCATTGTAACTGAATTTTATTCATCTGTATATTTTCTAAAAACATGAAACTATGAATAGATTTTTTGATTATGCCTACATGGCAATAAACAACGTACACGAGATCAATGTTAATTCTGAATGATGTTTGCATCAACATTGCATCGATGTACACTACAATGCTTGTGTAAAATATGGCGATGGTACTTCCTTTGTTAACAATACTTTGTACACTGAGCATGTGCTTAAACAGTAGTTTTCTCTGAAGTGAAATCGGATATCGGCCAAGGGTCCCATTTATTTCACCAAAATGTGGCCACTTCGGGACAAATTGAAAAACGGGCAACCTCGGGCACTGTGAAGTTTGGTGCCATTGTTTATATACGATACGGCATTTCTTCCCCATTCCACTAGATTTTGTCCTCCAAATATACTTTAATAAATCGACGGCGCTACCAAACATGCAAGTTTTTAAAGCCGAAAAGTACGAGTAAAACTAAATCAATGTAATCATCTTAGAACATGCTATCTCGCTTTCTAATAAATGACTCACAAATGACCGATGATCTTGTTTTTAAACCTTGAAATGATTTACGGTGACGTGGTTGTTCCGATGTCTAAAAATAATCCAATACTCAGTAAAATTTATTGGGTAATCATTTATGCCAAGTTTCATCATGCTTTTTAAGAAATGCAAAATTCTTAAAAATATATTCCTATCCCCTCGCTTAAAACTCATGTACATCGATTCAATGGTGATGCACATGCTTCAAGCCTCAATATCGATCTCGTGTTTATTGTTCGCAATACAATAGCTTTTTTACGACCTGTTTTTACGAGGGCGGCGATTATCATCGGTCACAGGGTTTGGGAAAGCTTGCTCCTCGCTCTCCTACCTCCATTGACCAACAATGGCCACCTTCTCTCGGGAGTACTCTTTCATGTTCCATAATCATCGCCCGACAGAATCGGGGCATCGGCTCAGTTGAACAAGATAGTACCTGTGCGCAAAAAGGTATATCCCCGATGCGCAGTGGTTTGTTTTACATGTTGAGACGAAAACAACGAGATTGAGTCGATTAAAGCCGAAATTCTGAGTATTTCAGCCCAAAAAAATCGGAAGAACAATAGCATGTTAAGATGATTTACATGAGTCCAGAGTTTTGAAAAAACTTGGATGGTTTTGTAAGCCGTATTTCTTAAAGATATGATATTTGCGAGCGAATGCTATTTAAACAATGACACCAAACTTGACAGTTCCCGAAGTTGCCTCGTTTTCTCAATTTTTCCCAAAGTTGGTCATATTTACCACAACATTGTAATGTTAGTCAGCAGATAAGGGTAAAAATTGTGCATTTGTTATAAAGCATCAAATTTGGCGAGAGTAGAGAATTAAAATTGGGAAAACCAAATTGGTATGGGAACCACCTTGCAAGGTCAAGTTCAAATGTAACCTAGAGTGTGTTCACAAAAGGTCAAATGAGGTCAAAAAAATACATTAAAACATGCAGAATAAGGTGCATATCAACACATCATACACATTTTAATGATCTATTTGTGACATACATTTCGACTTAATCAAAGAGGGTCTTCTTCATTTAAAAGGGGGACCCGCAGAGATTTTCTGAGGATACAAATTTTGTATAAATTTGCACTTTGTTGTCGAATACCAACCGAGGACATTTGTAAGGTTTATTGAACAAAGAAAAGAAAACAAAGGAACTTTTGAACTTGCCTGCTTGTCCTGATCGGCCCCATAACAAGCATACTCGGATATCTGTCATGCACGACAGAAAATACAAAAGGCTAGTATTACATGAAGTGCTTTTACGGCTTATTCCTCAGGTTGATTTAATATAGTGGGAAAATTGTTTTAAAAAATGGGAGGGGCATATTTTGTGGAAAGGTCATCATTATCTCTTTAGCTTAAAACATTAACTAACCATGAACATTTCATTGAAGAGATAGAGGGACATAGCTCACTGGGGATACATTTCGGTGAATTTGTTTGAAAATGCTACAAGTCATATCACATTTTAATCACCAAAAGCCACAAAATAGAACAATCGGATTTATATATTTTATACTTTTACACTGTGACGGTCAACATTTTAAAGGGAAAATCATAGTGCTGTGTCTGGGGGCATGAATACATAGTTTTGGGTCATGAAGGGGGTAGCAAGTCAAAATAGGCCACGTAGAACACACCACAGCGGTATGCATTTTAAGGAATCGTGGATTTTATGAGCAGAAGCACTCAATTGAGTACAATGGGCCATAGAGGTAGGAGAAAAGGAGAAAGCTCTTTTAAAGCAATAATAGCACATTTTTTTGAAGAGCGCCCCCAATTTTTTAAGAATTTGGAGATTTTTACATAGTTGCATTGGTAACTGGCTAGTAAAGTATACATGTGAATGGTTAAGCTTGAAAATGTCTATGTGTCACAAACGAAGGAATTTTGTAATTAGAATAATTATTATCGGAGATCTCCGATAATAATTCAACGGCTGCTGGAGACAGCCTTCCAATGTGAAATAGCCGGGAAACAGCGCCATGTACGTGTCTACGCTCATCCATTAGTTGTTTTATTGGTTCAGGCAAGTCAAGTTAGAGGTTATTTTCTCAAGGTGGCACTATTTCATCATGGACGGACATAAACGTAGCATTTCTAGCTCTGTCGTTAAGTCCAATCTGGGATCCCAATTCTAATGACAAAATCGCTTATTTTATGATAAATACACATTTTTTAGCATTCTCGTTCGCAGGTATAGTTCCCTAGACTCTGCCAAAATATCAATTTTGAAAATTGGGGGCGCTCTTCAAAAAATGTGCAATTATTGCTCGATACCCCCAAACCCATTTCTGGTGCTACCACTGTTCAGAGAACCGTCTTAAATGATTGAGGTTTGACTTTTATTGGGTGCTTTGCTCTCCCCCCCAAAAAATATTGCTCAAGTAAGTTAATATGCGAATCCCCTTCTTCATTCCGACAGTATCCGCTCTGTGAAATGTTGCCCTCAGCCCCCTTGCCCACCAAGATGTGTTAAAAACCAAAATGGTAAAAATAAATTGATATAGGGCCAGGCCTAGCCCTAGGCCTACTCGTTGAATATGCTCCATTGATAACAGAATTTATTCATCTGTATATTTCCTAAAAACATGAATACTTTAAAATAGATTTGGATTACATTGCAAATAACAACGTATTACGAGATCAATGTTAATGCTGAATGCATGTGCATCAACATTGTTTCGATGTACATTACAATGCTGTGGTAAACATGGCAATGGGACATCCATTTTAACAATCGCCAAGGGTCTCATATTTCACTAAAATGTGGCCAACGTCGGGACAAAATTGAAAAAACGGGCAACTTCGGGCTTGTCAAGTTTGGTGTCATTGTTTAGATAGGGCATTTTTCTTCCCAATTCAAGTTAGATTTCGTCTCCAAATATCATACTTTAAGAAATACGGCGTTACAAAACATTCAAGTTTTTAAAAGCTGAAAAGTACGAGTAAAAACTAGAATCATTGTAACTCATCTTAGCCTTAGGAACATGCTATCTCCTACTTTTAATAAATGACCTCAAATGACCCCAAATGACCTTGTTTTACCTTGAAGATGATTGACGGTGACGTGGTTCCGTGTATTAAAATAATCAATAATCAGTATTTAATTGTAAACATTTTTGCCAAGTTTCATGCTTTTATAAAGAAATGCACAATTCTTACAATTTATGTCGCTATCTGCTTAACTATGTACATCGATGCAATATTGACGCACATGCACTCAGCATTAATATTGATCTCGTGTTGTATTGTACCAATACAATAGTTTTACAACCTATTTTACGAGCGCGGCGATGATCATCGGTCAAAGGGATTTGGAAGAGCTTTCTCCTTCTCTCCTACCTCCATGATCTGGCATGGTTTGTGACACAATTCAAAAGCATTCAGACCGGGATTCAGACAGTGTACTTCAGGCTTGTAGTGAGATATTGATCTGGCAAGTGAAAAGTGGATTATCCAGGATTAGCACATGTACAATAAATGGTCTGTAAGCTGATGACTGCATGCTTTTCAAGTTCGATAAAATGCTGAAAAAAAAAAAAAAAAAAAATTTATAAAGAAATGCACAATTCTTACAATATATGTCGCTATCTGCTTAACTATGTACATCGATGCAATATTGACGCACATGCACTCAGCATCAATATTGATCTCGTGTTGTATTGTACCAATACAATAGTTTTACAACCTGTTTTACGAGCGCGGCGATGATCATCGGTCAAAGGGATTTGGAAGAGCTTTCTCCTTCTCTCCTACCTCCATGATCTGGCATGGTTTGTGACACAATTCAAAAGCATTCAGACCGGTGTAGAAGTAACCATTGTCCGGCGTACTCATAGTCCGGGAACAATGGTGAACAATAGGGCAATCGATTCAATTGACTCTTTACGCAACATTAGTTTTACGCTTTATTCCGTTATCGTCTATGGAGCCCCGGACTATGGCTCCCACCGGACTATATCTGCTTTCACACCGGGATTCAGACATTGTACTTCAGGCTTGTAGTGAGATATTGATCTGGCAAGTGAAAAGTGGATTATCCAGGATTAGCACATGTACAATAAATGGTCTGTAAGCTGATGACTGCATGCTTTTCAAGTTCGATAAATGCTGGCAGCAACGTCAGCATCCTTGGCTGAGAAGTGAAGCCTACAAGGAAAATATTATTAATTACTTTTCCCTTCTTTACAAAATGTAAACACCCAAATTGTTTTAAAATATTTGGAAGTGATTTCAGTAAGGGTTCATTTCATTCTCTATACTACTAAAAATGAGATCAGTCTGTCTGTCTGTCCAGGTATGCATTTCGTTATGCTTTGACGTATGGGGCTGATATTTGGCATGAAGGCAGAGGAGGACAGTCTGATCTTTGTTTGCTGGGTTTTGGAGTGACCCACAAGTTCAAAGGTCATCTAGAGGTCAATTTGCCTAGAAGTGTCTTATGACCACCAAATCTGGTCCAAAGGACCGCTGATCTGAGCACAGAACAAATCTGAGGTCAAAGATCACATACGAGGGGCGATGCACTAGTGTCTGAATATTTTGTCATGCCATTGTGTTCGTTTAAAATAATAACATGATATAGCATAGGTGCCAAGGGTCTCTTATAAGACCTTCATTAAGAAGACGAAGTGTGACGTATATTCACACAATAACATGTTGAACAAATCACTGGCAAAAGATGGGGGTGCTCGCCCGCATACCCTAAGATCGACAGTACTAGCGCCGTGCTACTCACGTGCAGAATATACCTGCCTTGTATGAGAACGATCAACCCATGCCAAGAAGCTTGACCGTTAAGCTTGAGCGTTAAGTGCCTCTTGTCGGCTTATCGCAGGATGTCTTCGTCCAACACCAACGGAGAACTTATACATCCTAGCTGGAATTTCTCCACCATACATCCGCAGAAGTGTAGCAAGCATGCAAAAACGTAGCTGCCAAGCACCCCATATGTCCGGGCAGGGACCTGCTGCTAACCGCCTTAAAATCCAGAGAGAGAGAGAGAGAGAGAAAGAGAGAGAGAGAGAATTATGCAAAGTCCAACCCCTTGAAGTAGCTTCTAAGGAGTTTAAGAGAGTCGCCTTGTGGAAAGAAAGACTCGCTAACGACCAAGTAAGATCTCTTGGTATTGAACTCGGTATCTTCCAACTGGAGCTGACTCCTCTTTGGGCTGAATGGTGATGATGTCTTAACAGATTGAGAACCGGAAGCGGCCGAATTAAGGTAAGGTTACCCTGCAAAATGGGGTTACCTGGAAGCACATCAGGATACTGTTTGTGGCTGTGGAATAGCACCACTACAGTTTAGACTCGATAAGAAGAAGATTACTTTCACCTTACGTGCATTGTGAAAACCTAAAGAACCTTCGTCTCCTAACGAAATATAAGAGAAACATTTTAAATTTAATTTGTAGCAATATGTTTATTTTTAACAATATAGAAACGACGATCCAGTGTTATGAGTGTATAATAGGACCTGTCGCCTACTATATTATCAACAAGGAACGAATTCTTGATGATCCCAAGTGCCGTGACAGTGTTATTGAGTGTACAACATCTTGCTACGTAAGTATAAAATTGTTAAAAGGAAAAAACCAACAACTCCGTATTTAAATAATTATGGTCATATCATTCTTCAACATGTACAAAATTTCAGGTTGTATTGCCCCTCGTCCCTGTTCATGGTATATTGGACTAGTCACAAGAATTTCTTTTAAATATTTTCAATAACAGTCCTGATGAATTTTCTTCAATAATTAAATGTGAACATTTTATTCGCAACATTAGGCTTGCTCAAAATCCAAGGACCGTACGCGGGATTTATGGGGTGGGTGCTAAAATGGTAATTTTTGAGGCTTTTTGAACACCTCATCACCAAAAATTGACTTTCTTGTCAAAAAGTTCTCTAAATTTTGGACCTTTTTATCAAAAAATTTAGCAAAAAGTGGACCTTTTGCCCCTTTTCTCGATTTTTTTTTTTGGGGGGGGGGGGGGGTTATGCGATCCGCACCCCGAATGCGTAACTCCCCTTAACGTAGTGTTCTAGATAATACAAATACGGATAAACCGTTTAATACCTTGTAGACGAAGATGATGCGCGCAACACGAATTGTCAACTGTCAAGTTCAAACCAAACGATACTTTGTATTATACATTATGAAACGGTGTTTATTTACGCGTATTTGGACACCTCATTTGTGGAGTATTGTTGAAGTTATGCCGGCTTGACCGAACCCACACCAGGATTTAAAAGTTATTTTGTGCCTTTCTACGCTCGTTTTATAGTTGAATGTTACTTCTCTAATTGTAAAAATCGGTAGAATGATTCAAATCAAACATTTTACGTGGATTCGAACCAGTAACTCTCGTAGTCCCAATCTACTAATACTACTAATCAATACTCAAGTTGAACAAGAGTTATGTTTACGTAGATCATGCTCAGACTCGGCATTCAAGATAGCCGGTATCAATTGCTTTACAATTTTTTAGAACTTCCCGTCTAACAAATACATTGAGACAGCAAAACTAAAAAATGTTGATGCGCATTAGTTCTTATCTTAAAAACTGCTTGTCTAAGAATGCAGCTCCATTGCTACATTCCTGAAGATGGATACCAAATTTGTGATTAGTCTATTTTTAAGAAACATTCCACAAAAGCTAAAAGACATGTACCATTCATAGGTAAATAACTGCGCATTTACTTCTTGCGAGAAAAATGGGACAAATCAATGCACGCGCACTGAGATTTTGATGCGTCTAATACACGAGCTCCGCAGGAGCGAGTGGGCATTGGACAAGCAATCAAAATCCACTGCAAGTGCATTGATTTGTCACCATTTTTTCAGAGCAACGTAAATTCCGCAGTTTATTAACCTAATATCAAATACCCACAGAAACAAAAGAATTTCCTTAATTAGGCATAAACAGTAGTTGTACAACTATAATTTTATCATAGAGTTAAAAACAAAATTACTGAAAAAATTTAAATCAGAGTTTGCCCTACCGACGCGTTCGAGCACAATTCGCAGTACGCGGAGTGCACTGGACATTTTCAATCGCGCTACATTCTCGTATTTTTGTTAAAGGCTTCCCCTGATTTGCTGCAGTATATGTGTAAATACGCAGAGGTGGTATGAATGGCCTGTGAAATAATATAAAGTGACCAAATGGCTGTAAGAATAAAATGTATGATTTTTTTGGTAAACCACACAACAATGTTCCTGAATCATGAACACACATCCTGAAATCTATATCGATAGCATGTGGATACTGGAAATAGAAAGATTAAATGAGAAACTTACCTGTTTGAAATCATTAATCCTTATTTTATGAGAAAATGGGAGTGAGAGTTTTTACGTGAGATCCCGTTCGGCTGACGTGGTCAATTTTCCAAGATATGAAAGGCCATTAGAAGGCTCGAGGCCCTAAATCGTTAAGACCTGAGGCCCAACGAAATATTGAAATAGAGACGGAAGAACTTACCCTGAAACTATCCTAGGGAATGGGGGTGGTGGGCACGAACTTCTCACTCCATTTCCTCATAAAATACTGATTAAAACTTCAGACGGTAGTTCTCATTTAATCTTTCTATTTTATTCAAATCATGCCGCAAGAGATTACGTGAGATTTTAAAGCTCTATGCCTCAAATGTCACAATACTCTTCGCAAATAAGTAGCACTTAAAACATAATACAAAAATGTTTACAAAAAATCCTTGCCTTAATTTTAATTGACAAGTTTTACTACACAAAGAGCAATTTGCTCCAGCTGTAATGTACTTTTGATATACTCAAAAATGGAGAAAGCTGTGAAAGCATAACATAATTGGATATCGCTACATGCCAGAACTTTTTATAAATATCAGTTTCTGGTGTTCATGGCACATAGTAAAAATATTCTCAACTTTTAAAAATAGCACTACAAAATGAATAGGTGCCTGTTAAAGTCACCATTTACATAATACCGGTTATGGAGTGATACTTTTAGAAACAAATGTAGAGAATTAATGACTCAATCAGTCACTACGTGTAATTATATAGCTTCTTCTCTTAAGACGCTTTTAGCAAATTTGTGTCAAATAATGGGCTTTTCATAGCAATTTTCTGATGTATTTTTCACTTGCCCAACCAACTGTCCTCCCAAAATATCATCACCTTGCAGCCTGTGAATGACTCGCTGCTGATGCTGCTGCTGATCTAGTGGAATGAGCTTGAATAAACTTGGGTATTAATACCAGCTTCGTGCATCACTAGCTTCAACCACCCGTGCCTTGGGTCTTTGACACAGGTTTGTAATGGGTCGACGAAACTTATTAATAGAGGCTTTCCTTGCACGAAGTGATTTAGTTTGCAAATGTACTGTTTTTTTAAATAAGTATATACACACCACCTCCCACTCTGGTGGTATGCACGTAAATTATATCCAATCCCTCATATACCAGGTTTACTTTTGTTTCAACGCCTACCTATGACAATGAAATAGAGCGGACTAATAGTCCATAGAATCTAAGCTCATTTTCTGAGTAATTTTGGATCCTTTGTCACACTAAAAGCACTAGCAGAACAACTTTAAGGGTTAGCTCTCGTATAACCCTAATAAAAAACTGGGGACATTTCCTGCAGAAATTAAAAAAACACTCACACCCCAAAATCTCCTTTATTTGGTAATGGCCGGCCTTAAATTTGATTGTTTGAATCTAACTGTCCTAGATCTAGCTCACAATCAATAACATTTCCCTACCCGGTAGGTGTGCTGCTGATAGCCAATGTCCACTATTGAATGCACCACGGCAGATTTGTTTTATGCTAAAAATCACATGCCAAGGATCGAATGCCACCCATATTTTTTATGTAGCAACAAGCTGCTGTATTGTCCAACTCTGACTAATATAATGTACAATTCATGCATGGTCGGAGCAAAATGATTTAGGCCATAACACACAGCTACCAATTCAGATAATTAATGCTATGTTGGAAAGCAACAATAATTCCTTGTTCATTCCAGACGGCCACCGTGTGCAATATTTGTTTTCTGCACCCCCATCCCAACGGCCACTTGCGTCATTAATGAATCTCTAATCGGGCCTTTCTCCTTAAAATGGGAGACTGCGCAGCAGCAATGTTACATATCCACCACCATTTTAAATTCATGCCTAGCTTGGGGTGACAGCTTCATCGGCCTATCATAATGTCCTTTCTTCGCCTTTAGGGCCTGCAGTTTTTTTTCTCTCTCACAAGGCATCTATTAATGTCTGATACCAATTTGCAAGCAATCCGCTGGGAAGGTTGAGACAAGTTTTCCCAATTCACTTTGGCAACATGACGGATGGTAGGAAAGAACGAGAATTTAGTTTCTGTAACATAGCTAACTGATATCTCTGCACTTCATCTTGGTGGCAATTTAACATACATTGCTATATTGAAATTTATAACAAATCCTAGGTATTGACGTACCTCGTTGGTTAAGTACAATTTGTCTGGGGTGAATAACAAACCCCAAACCTATTCAGTCAACAAATTTTTAGTTGCAATTGACTGAATTTGGGGCAGGCTTTTTCTGTATTCCTCATAATTATTGTGTCATCGATGAAACCCACACTGTATGGCCATATACCTGAGTTTAGCAAAACAAGGTTTCAGCGGTCTTGTAAAAAGTTCTCGGCGCTGTACTTACAAACGGATTGTCAAGTGCCCATTAATTGCCATAACGCCCCTGCCATTGAAACTTAAGAAATTTCCTATGCTCCATAGCTCTAGGCACAGAGTAATATAGCATCGCGGAGGTCGATTGAAGCCATGTAACTTTTTGGTGAAACAAATTGAACAGCCATCGGAAATGTTTCCATTTAAAAAATGTATGTGTTTTTCTAAATTCTTGTTCAACAAAGTCTGACAAGTTCGAGAATCATTCTTGTTCCACCGTCTTTTTTAGGTGTTGGGAAGATAGGAAGAAAATATTTGATATTTCTCAATACACAGATTGGGAATAACACCTTTTGTGCATTTAATTTGCAAATTTCATTATCAATAGCAACTTGTTCTGCTGGTGAAAATTTGTGAACATACACCTCAAATTGCACTGGTGGAAAACAATCTGGCAGAAACTCAACTTATCGCCTTGCACTGCTTGTAAAATGAAATATCTCACTTATTAACTGCCATTGTGGCACGAAACACTTCAATCGACCTCCACATAGTTTTTTGACAAATCACAATTCAGAATATCAGATTCTTGAAAAAACTGTTGGACTCACTACCTCCTTAGAGGTGGAGGCTTTCAGTCCTTCTTGTCCCCGTGGCTGTTTTTGGGGTTTTAGTTCCTCTGCTGGCGAGACTGGTATGCACGTCTCCACTGGTTTACACGTGACTACTGCCTAAAAAAGGCCTATCTGTGGATCCGTTCCTTTTTTGACTAAGATCATCTCCAAACAGCCACTGCGTATTAGGGTTGGTGGACTTTACCACAGATGAACATACTTCGGATTGATATCCTCTTTAATGCATTGTTTACCGAGGCAATAAGCTCATAAAGTGAATGACAAAGAAGAGCCAATGATCGGTCTGTTTTTCAGACAGAAAGTAGAAACCGGCAAGAACCTCTGTAGCAAGGCAGTTTACACCTTTAACCAAATGCTTTCTCAACTCTCCTGTAGCCTTTAAAGGTCTTGCGATCGTGTAGAAGGCCTGAATGTTTGTCCCAAATAGGCGGGTGAACTCTGGAAAACATCCTAAAACCGCACAGTTTTGAAGTGGATAGGTATTTATCAAAGATGTCCTGCATAATTTGTTCCTTCTTCTTAGGTCCCATAAGAAACTTGACGCTAATTGCGAGCTTATCATCAATGGGCTTACCCACTGCAGTGGCTTTTGCGGTACTTACAGCACAAAAACCAAATTATTCACTCAGTAGCAGTTGGCTGTTTACCCGACAGCAGCTAGTGGCCCTGGCCATAGAACCTAGCGTGGGAGCCATCTAATCATCATTTATCTGATTATAGTGGTGGCAAGTCTAAAATCACACCATCATAAGGCATGATTTTCCGCTGCATAGGCAAAGCAGGGTCAGGAAAACATGCGGGAGGCTGAGCAAGTTCTTCCTCATCCGTTGTTCCAAACACATCAACCATATCTAAAAACTACATTTTCCATACGGGGTCAAAACGCTCCTCAAAATCGTCGGGCAGCCCGTTAGTCTTAGATTCCTTTTCCACCCGAGGGAACCTTGGCTTGTACCGCCGAAGTCGCATTCGGTCTTAAAGAAGGTTTACGTGAAGAACGCTGGCAATCTGCCGAATTCGCTCACCAGACGATGTCAATATTTTCTGGAGGGACTAGCCGATGATGGGCAATTTAACTGCGTTTTTTGAGCAACTGTCCTGCGCCCATAGAATCTTTCCTATTACTAGCTTATCAGCCATGTATTTCTCTTGGAAAATACCGACTCAAAACAGGTATAAATAAACGTGTTTACACCTGAGCCTCTCTGACAAGACAGCTTACTGCCACACGTGCAACGACGAATTGACCGTCAGCCCGACGGGATCTCACGTAATCTCGCTCGCGTGATTTCGAATAAAATACTTATTTTCTTAATGTCAATTCCACAATGCATTTTTACATTGGCATGGCTTCCGAATTTGACACCCTATTTCAAACTTTCAGAGGGTATGTCACCGGGTCAACAATAGTCTAGTTGTCACTAAAAGTTTTTTTTCTAGTTGTTATTTTAGTATGTCCTCCATATTTTGAGCGGGGTTTCAATTTTTTGTAATTATCACCCCCCTACTAAAGGTCAACCCAGGCGTATGACGATGTGTACAAATGCCGCATGCATTATATCAATAAAAGTTGCTAAAGATAGCGTGTGACTCTTCAATCAATTGCCTATTTCAAAACTCCATGCGAGTAACGATCGTCAAAAAAATATGGGGACAAAATCCTTACTGCCAAAGTTCAGACAAAGAAATTGATGGTTCCGCCCGTGATTTGAGTGGCTAAGTTGTTGGCATCGATGCGTCGACCTGGCTCTAAAACGGTAGTTTAACAGGATCAAGCCACTATCAAATCACGATTTCCTTCATCAAGTCCATTTTTGGGGCCACTGTTGTTTTGGAATTGTTGTAGTAAAGTGGCTAAGTCGCTCAACACTTTGTATTTATCATATTACAACGATGATTTTTATGCTTTTCTTACTAAAAACATCGCTTTAAATGCTTAAGTGTCCGTTTTGCACAAAGAACCGACCAGTAGTAGAGGGGGTTGGTACGACCACCATTTAGCCATTTAGAGACACAATGGAATTTTGATTTGGAAAAAAATGAATGATTATGGCTTTAATATTTCTACATGGTCGCAGTGGTGAAAAAACTGATAAACAATGAACACACATTCCGCGAATATTTTCCACATCATAACGGGGCTTCAGTGTAAACATTTCGAATTCTTTAGTGCACCGAGCAAGTTTATTGGTCAATAGAGAGGCCCAATGCAATCGGAACTGTGGACAAAGTGGTTGCGTAGATTTGAGAGTGGTCAGACCTGCTTCAGGTTTGGTAAATAAGGACCAATGCGAATATGTAAGGGCGAAAGAGGTCAACCCGGCCTTTAATCCCGGTGTGAAAGCAATTACAGTCCGCCGGGAGTCACAGTCGGCTTCCTAGACGATAACGGATAAAGCGTGAACTGATGTTGCTGTGAAGAGTCCACTGAATCGAGGCTCTATCTTTAACCGTTGTAGCCGGCTGAGACGAATATACCTAACAGTAGATTCGAAGCAATTATCATGATTGTTTTTGGCAGCGCGCAGTGTCTGGTACGATATGTTATTGGTAATTCACTGATTCCCTCGACTGATCGAGAAGCAGTAATCGTTATTCAATACATTTCAATGTAGAACCCCAATATTTGAGTTGGCGGTTAATTTTTTAAATCAATGAATGCTCACACGTGCGGGTTATTTGTCAAAAAGTCTTGAACACAGTTTAGTAACTCAATTATTCATTCAAATCCATGGAATAATTTAAAATGACCCCAATTTGGTACACTCATTTGTCGACAATAGGTAGAATTTGCTCAAAATTCCAATGTATTAATGACATCTTGGAATCTTCCAAATATACTGAGTTAATTAAAATGTGTTATTTTCTCTTTCAATATCCCAAGAATTGAAACCGATGTGTACCATTTTATTTCTCAACTCATATTTTTTAACAGAATAGATCATCCTTGGACGTTTTATTTTAATTTGACTTAATGTTTTTATGAAAAGAAGTTATTGATGCATGACCAAACCTAAAGTGTTAATGTGAGCCGGTCCTAAGGACAATTATATTCACGTTAGGTTGAATTGAAGCACAGAATTGGTAAAATTGCCTGATCTGCAGGATAACCTCCTCATAGAAAACGTAAGGTGCTCACAGCGCCACCGTGGGACCAAGTTATTGCAGCCGAACATAACGGGTTTCGATACGCTCGAGCTGTTAACAGTGGACTACAGCTTTGCTTCCCATCTCTGTAGGTATATTCGTCTCAGGTACCGGACTATGAGGACGCCGGACATGATTACTTCTACAACCTGTGTGCGTACCTTCCCAAATAGAAAAGGCCAACTCGACCTAATGAGACCAGCTAGTTCAACTGAATTTGTCAAGTTGTAGGTACGATCGTCCCATCCACGCCAGTCCGCCCCGCTGCAATAGCCAATCACATGTCAAATTATATGCCTGTATTTTTTTTGAATGTTTTTTTGCTGTGCATCATCACACCCGCTGTGATCTTTGTATAGCGGGTTAAAATGCCTTGCTGTATGTCTGTATGTACGTGCACATTTTATTTTGAGACCGGCTGTATAACGGGCCTATACCGTTACAATGTATTGCTAGATAGGGCATATATACAACTACAAACACCCCACACAGAAATTGACACGCAGCCGAAAAACAGACAGACATAGGCAGCCTCAGTTGAGGTCGATGTATAAACATCTATGCATTTTTTAATTCCGTATAGGCGAGTTAATTGGACATGCTTATTATTCAATTGCGACTTTCCTCAATTTTAACCCCTTGCCCCCTTTCCCGAAAAATGCCAAACATTGAAGCGAAAAGTCCTATAGTCAGTAAAATACTTCAATTCTTACAGGGACCCAAAACCCCTTAAATATGGCTTACATGAGTCTACTGGCTGGTTCTCTACCACCTCTCGCACTCCTATTTTACCCTATAACTCCAAACCAATGGTCCGGTACAAACTATACCCTCTGTTGTAATCCTTAGGACTAACGGAAATACTGAAAATGTTTCAACATGTTTGGAGTAGTTTAAAAGTTTGCCGGAAAGTTTGACCCTGTGTAACCTGGAATGGGCCCACAATTTTGAGACCACTAACTACCTTGCATTGATATAGAGGGTCCATACTAACTACCAAATGTTTCAAAGCTGAGATGTAGTGGCATGAACGATTATGTTTGACCAGGTCCGTGCTCCCTCGCTACCACATTATTTTGCTCTTGTATAAGCCGTCATTTTTTATCGTCGAAAAGGCTGTAATTATTCTATTAAATTTACTCGAGGGAAATTGATATCATGTCACTACGACTATTGCAATCTGGGATATTTTTGATTTAAAAAATCCTTATCGCATGCGTGCCGACTCGAAAATCAGGGAAAACAATATGTTAATTTTTCCTTTTTTGCACTTCCCGGTACGAGCAAAATTCTAGCTGTTCGGACGAGCACTCTCGGTATTTCATTTGGGTTGCATGTCTGAAGATGAACTAAAAACTGTCCCAACACTGCAGAAATGTGTATTAATAAGAATACTATATTGGAGAAGACTTTCATCCCGCATAGAACTCGCAGGATCACGGAGATCTACCCGCTTGAACTTCAATCACCGACTCGTGCCCCCGATCAAGTTCAGGGGGTGATGAAGCCAAATCCACTGTCCGAGTCGCTGAGATGACAAACACTTTACCTCCTACTAGGAGCGATGACAAAACACGACCTCCGCTGAGGGGCTCTGACAAAACAGTGCTCCAACTGAGCTTTAGCAAAGCGCAACCTCTCCGGACGGGCTGCAAAAAACTTTACCCACCCCCCTGCTTTACGAGAAAAACAAAAAGCCCCACCAGAAGTTATGACAAAACAGAACCGCCAATTCTCGACGAACTTCACATCACCATCGACTCTAGCCCCCCATCAAGAATTCAGGGGGTGATTAAAGCACATCTACGGGGCCGAGTCTCAAACTCGGTATAGACACGACTATGCCTCCGTTGAGGGACTATGACGAAACTACACACCACTCGGGTTTACTAGGAAACAAAACGTCTCGCCGGGAGTCTTGACAAGACTCACTCTCCAATTCGTGATGATGACGACCAAACACCGACAGGTCCGAGTCAGGATCATACTTTTAGGGATGTCGCGCAGAAGATAACGCAGCCCTGTGGAGAAAGACGACGGCCTTGTTGATTTGCTTACCTGCTGCCCGACATCACTATGTAATGAGGAATTGCTGTTCGTAGATCTCGTGTGTAGTTATACTAGGATCCTTCTTTAGATGCAAAGTTATAGGGGGTCGTCACAACCAGTTAAGGCTAGTTACCCCAGGAGGTGGCGGGCCACGAAATCTCCAAGTAGATGTTGTCAAACTGGTTTCAGCACTAAATCCGAAATCTTGACGTTGGAGCTTAATAAGCCAGTACAAAAAAAAGTTGATCGTCCGAACTTTTGAAACAAAATTTGTGAGGGTGGCCCTTATTATTTGGTATAATCCAGTTTTTAGAATTTTTTTTCCAAGATGGCCACCATGATATTTGGAAATGTACAAGTGAATGTATAATGTAGATCACCAAGTGTTTTACATCCGGCTCCGGGATCATGCTGTCAAGCTAATTAACAATATCACAAACATCTTGCAGCTTGAATGACATGTGAATAGTAAATTTATGATTGTCTGATTGCAAATAAAAGCAACTCATATCAATTGTCAGTATATTCCTATCATGCCCATATTTTAATGTAATCCCAAATACATTGCAAATACCCTTTATTTTTAATATCAAACAATTTCTATTCCATAGCAGAAATACACAAGGAAAAATATTAATAACAAAACGACTGGAAAATATATTATGGGGCACAGGGTTCCTGATTAGGTTTTAACTTGAAACTCCACTGGACCCCATAATTTCAAAATGTTCAGATTTATCTCACCTCATGGAATATTTTGTAGTACTGGATCATCCTACCAATTAATGCTTGTACTTAATCAGTGTTATCAGTCTCCAAGTACTCCATGAATGTACTTGTCTCTCTGTTCTGTAAGATTGTCATAAAAATGCAAGGTAATAATAACATGGTATATTTCCCGTGCTGTCAAGCTCATTTGCATATGATGTCTGTAGTGCAAAATGTCACGACTCATTCAGAACGTATTTATTTTCAGTGGCTTTTTTCGATGGTGGTGATGAGTAAGTCAAAGATATTGTGTAATATTCCCTACAAGTTTTACTATGAGTATGGGTTGCTAGCCTTTGGAAACTGATTATCTGGTTATCAGTAATACTCACTCAAAATGTGCGTAATATTTACATCTTTTTCAACAATCCTAAAGAACTTGTTCAAATGAATATTTATCGGCCTGTATTTCATTTCGAACAGAACTAATATAAAACATCATATGATTATGCAAAGTGGCACAGATGATAAATACCAACCAATCCACAAACACAGTTTCATGGTTTTTTGCACCCATGTATTTCCCACCCAAGTATTGTGCGAGTGGGAGTTTTCGTTAAGCAGTTCCCATTGATCCCGTGTTTAGCCAATCACAGGCCTTTATGGGTTACCATGACAACCAGATTGAAACTACATACTTTTTCAAAAACAAGACATCATTGTGTAATAATACGATATAGACCGTATTCAATATGACGTCAGCCACCAGACATGTTGGTGGACAAGATGCATACATTCCAGGACTACAATACATTAAAGGTCCATGGCCCGATCGCTAATAGCCTCGTCCCCAGAAGCCCCAGATTTTACCGGAAGTGGTCATCGTTTTGGTATCAGAAGGAAGCTACTATTTTCTCATTATCCTTTGAAATATTAGCGCCAAAAGATGTTTGGTTTGGAAGTTATGAGCGAAAATGTACCCCATTTTGGTCGACCAATATTAATTTTACACAGTACTCTATGGGGCTTACAAAGTCACGTTTTAAGCCCTCGCATCAAAGCGGATTGAAATATCGACGCGAAACTTTACAGACGGGGTTTTGGAGTGAAGGCCCAATTTATCAAGATGAAAACTTCATATCCTGAAATCGGGCCGTCCCCTTTAAGCTGTCAATCGACCCATGTTTAGCGATTGCACAGGGATCATGACAGGTGAATGTATTGTAGTACTGGAATGCGTCAAATGTGTCCGCCAACATGGCTGGCATTGAATACGTTTATAAAACACAGCCAACAACATTTTAAGAAGTTGTCTTTCTAGCAGCATCAAAACGTCATCCTGAGCTCTTAGTTAAAATGTCACAACAAAGTTCATGTTTGTGGTGCTCATATTAGTTGTCGCCCTTCTTAACTATTGCATTTTCAGAAATTTAAAGCATGTTTTAGAGATTGCCATACAGCAAAATATCCCCCTCATATTTTAAAGCCTTACGGCCATTAGATGTGGTGTCAAACTGTATTTTTGCCTACTCCTAAGGTTATAAAAAATATCTTGTTACGTGTCATATGAAGAAGTGGAAGTCGATAATACGTTAGACGTTACCGGATTCAGCGGATAATAGCTTTGCTAGTTGGCTATGTGCTTACCGCATCTACGACTATGATTTCTGTGAAAGCAGTTCTATGGAAAGCCACACCAACACCGGCCGAGCAAGTCATCACTACGACCTCCGCCCCAACTTTGATGGCTTGCAGAGGAAATGTTATATGGTGAGAGAAACAAAAAAAGAACTATAAGTGACAGGAGGAGATTTTTTTGAGGATACGAATTTCTCTCAATTTCAGGACGGTTGTAGAACACCTACCGAGAACGTTTTCGAGAGTATTGGACAAAACAGGTTGCAAAAGAAAACGCCAAACCCCCTTTTTGGGTTTGACTTGCCTACTATCGTAATTGTTTCCCATAGACAGCAAACCATTGCTTTGACCTTTCTGTGTGCACGACCAGCAAACGACTAACATCAAAACATCTTATTACATAAAGACGGCCGTATTTCGGCTTATCACTGAAAGGTGTGATCTAATACATTGGTAGCATTCCAAAATATGCAAAAATTTGTTTTTAAAGTTTTGAAAATTGGAGGGCGCTCTTTCTGGCCAGCTCCTCTGTCTCTTAACAGTTCTGAAACCTCAGAATCTCTCTTTTATATACCCTACGTCAATAGAGGAAAAATAGACGATCATCGCAAAAAGGGAGGGGTAGTGTTATTTTGTTGTTAGATCGAGGGCAATTTCCCCTTCAACTATGCCAGGGGTTCGCTCCGTGATTTTTTTTTTTCAAAAGTGCATTTAAATACAGTTCGGTGTTAGGATTATAAAGATGCAATCACTCAGTAAAATAAGCCTGAGGGTTATTGATGTGTTTCTTCCCCTAAGGTTGATTCTGAATTGGTCAAATTGATCAAGCTCGCTTCCTCGTGCTCGTGCTTGTCATCCGTCATTGCGTTTTATCAGTTCACATGGACGTGAAACATGGCGGGCGCCAGACAGAGGGGGGGGCACGGGGGAATTCCCCCAATTTTTCTTACCCCAGCCACCACCCCCGGCCCCGCAGAAAAAATTACGAATATTGGGCTAAAATCAGCGATTTCTGGCAAAAATAAGCGACTTGGGGGCCAGAAATGGTTACAAATCTTCAAGTTTTGGATTTTTGGTCTAAAAAATTTCAACTTTTGCCCTCCGTTTGCCCGCCCTCTCAAAAAAGAAAAAAGAAGAAGTCTGGTTGCTGCCACTGGACATGAAGAGTCCGGTCCGATTTCGTTGGTTGAGAGCATGCAATATATTCCTTTATAAAAGTAGGTCTGTCATTGATTGGAGGATTATCGGTCACCATGTCATAACTAAATGATATAGGCATGCTTACGTAAAAATACTGTGCATTTTGTTTCCCATTCGGCGTGCATTTTGGCGCCATAGTTTCGTTCTACGTACGCCCTGTGCGTCCCTCCCAAAACGGGTGTCAACCTAATGCATCTACTTGGACGGAACTATTCTATTGTAATCAGTGTTTGCGGTTGCAACGGTCTCAACTGCACATGTAGAGGTCTTGCGTGAGCGAACAATCGAACACGAAATCATGTTTCAGTTTCTGCCGCAAGTTCTACGGAATTTCCTGGCCATTGAGGTTTGTTTGGACAACGTTTAATGATCCTTCTAGGAAAAGGTTATTTGTAAAATGTAGTCACTCTGATCGTGCGTCTAATGTTAACCCTCGTCTACCGAAGGGAGGGGGGGGTGGTTGTTTCCACCCCCTTCAGGGGGTTTTTCCCGGCTTGCAAAAACCCCCTTTTTTGGTGCCAAACTATTTATGCAATTGTCAATTGGACATGTTCCGCCTCATTTTAATCCAAAAAGAACATCCCCGGGGTATAGGTGAAAGATAAATGGTGATCCCCAAAGTGATGAGGGGGGGGGGGGTAACCAACCCCCTTGGGAAGAGAAGGACCAAACATGCCTATAACACAACACAGGAACATCACAGACATCGGATTTGGTACCAATAGATTAGCTATGATCCTCTCTTTCTCTTGTACCAAAAATGATTACCAACATGTCTAGCACTACGTCACAATGACGTATAAAGTTGCATGTCAGCAAAACTGCCCACTTCCATACAAAACACACATGTGAAAAATTCAATTTTCGCCAAAAAGGTTAGGAAAATCAGATTTTCATGCCGGTTTTGACTTCTACTTGTGGGAAATGACTAGTTTTGAATAATGGGACAGCATTTTAGAGCTATATAAGGGTTTGAGTCGCCTAAAATTGAGCAAATACAATTTTCCACACTATATTCAGTTTTTTTCGTACTTCCTCAAATATGACGTCATGGTGACATAATAATGGTGGGGATTTTGCTACTTATTTTGGTACAAGTGAAGAGAAACTCTAAGCTATCCTTTGGTACCAAATTTACAGGAATCGGGTGTTCAGTAACGCAACTCACAGGGGGTGGTAACCACCCCCCTTCGGGAGTTTTGTTACAAAAAATGGCTCAGGTAGACGAGGGTTAACTCTTATGTTACCACTTGGTTTTGCAACGATAAAGGGTGAAGCATATGCGCTACATGTGTGCTCAATCAGATCCATGTCAATAATTTTACTGTTTTTTTCCTGTTAGGGACTTTATGGTTCCAATAAACCGTTTCATTAAGCCATTTGCCTGTTTGTTTCTCAAGTTGCATTTTTTCTTGCTCTGATTTCGCTTTTTTGCACGTTGGCCTAGCTTCGCGCTCTTTATCTGTTCTAGTTGCTTTTGTTTGAGCTGTAGGTCCTGTTGTTTCAGTTCACACATGTTGTTGCTTCACTTAAAATGACAGGAGGAGATTTTTTTAGTATACGAACTTCTCTCAAATTGCACTGGATCGGTTGTAGACCACCTACCGAGAACGTTTCGAAGGTTTATTAGACAAACAGGTACAAAAGAAAATCGCAAACCTTATTTTGCACTTGGCCTGCTATCGTATTCGTTCCCCATTGAAAACAATGCTTTGACTTTCTGTCGTGCACGACAGAAACTACTAAATTATCATCTTATTATAAAAAGACGGCGTATTCGGCTTATTCATGATCTAATACATTGGTAAGCATTCAAATATGTTAAAAAAAACGGGGTTCGAGAAAAATTGGGGCGCTTCTTCCTGGAAATCTCCTCATGCCCATTGGTTTGCAGGGAGGCTTGGGGATAAGATCAGGGATTTGATTTTGCTCCTTTTCTCCTCGTTTAGTTTTGTTGTAATTGCAGCCTTTTGTTTTAGTAATTTTGCTTCAGAACTGAGCTTGAAATAGGTGTATTGGACATTTAGCCGACAACAAGTCATCCGCACATGGCTGGACCTATTTTAATTGGTATAAACAAACCACGTACAAACGACTTTACTATATACATGATATTTTATCATCTGTAAACTTTGTGTTATATACAGAGGTCGTGCGAACACTTGCAGTTCCATGAATAGATATGTAGGTTGACATATTTCATTACGGCGGTAAGTACGTAAATCCTGTGTCTAAAATTGAAAAAAAAGTTGGCGTAAATTGAAATCAGTGTTTAAAAATTCTCAAGACTGGAAAAATACCGAAAGGCATTATGGGAAAAATGGATGCGCCCGTAGAGATTGCGTGTTAACTTTTCCTTGTCTGCGAGCACCGAAGTACTCGACAAAAACGTTCAATTTTCTAACTAGGTTCTATAGGTTCAGACCCAATTACGATACATATTTAAAACAAAACATAGTAACGGACCCTCTGATGCAAAAACATCCATAGAACCCTTTCGTTTTCCGGAGATATTTGAGATTTAGTTTAATTTACACACATTCGCTATGACTGACTGATAACGTTAATCTCTCGCGCAGTACCAGTTTAGATAAGTATCTTTCGCAGTCTGTGACACAGACTACACCGTGGGAAATACTTTACCGGACCGCCGTAATATTTCATTTACTCAACCGGTCCGTTCTAGTGATGGGCGTCTTGAGGCGTAACATCATGCATAAATATTTTTCTAGTTACCATGGATCACGTGATTGCAAGGAAAATTAAATTATGGATTTATAAATAAGTGATGGTTATGAACGAGGTTAATTTAATGACTTTGCAAACGTTTTTGCGGTATTTTTTTAAAATTGCGTTTTGGCTCCCTCGGAATTTCTTGGATCTAAATTTATAGCTTCGATTTAAAAGTTATTGCGAAATCTGTAGCCTCTCAAACAATAGACCTCTTAACAGCAATGTTTGTAAACATGTTAGGGCCTGGTATCTTGAAATAGGTCGGCCTGACTGTTACACACTGGGCAATTGTATCTGTTAGAGTTTTAATACTATATGGGCCATAACGATTCGCAGGAATGGATTCGCAGGCAACAAAAGAAGTGACGTAGGATGTTAACTGGTCTATTGAGAAAGATCCAAATGAGATCTATGGGTTAGTTGCAGACAGGTCTCCTGTATAAGCCAATTGCATGATGGAGTTAGATACAATATTTACGTGGTTCAACAAAGAGCCACGTGAAGTCACTATGAGGCTTCTGGGGATGGGTTGATCAATTATGTCTCAAAATTCTCCCAACCACGCTTCGCCATCAAATGTAATTTATTCCTTATCTTATTATTTTCTACTTAGAGAGATGAAAAAGATGTTCAATTGAGAGAGGATGCATCCTTATCCTGATGATGCTTGGCATCCTCCAAAAGAGGACCATTACTCTTTTTTTCTAACAGATGAGTTAGAGGAATTGTTGTAATAAAATCAATAGAGACGGGAAAGCCTTGTATTCTCCCGCCGTTACTAGCTCTGCTGATTGATGGGGAATTCAGACATTCAAAATAATCTTAATGTGGAGTTCAATATTCCCATTTTGGGTCGGACCAATTACACCGACAGAGAGGCCTGGGAACGTGGCTCATTCCTGGTGGTGGAGGTGGTATTAATAGCGGTGTAGCGACGCATCCAATACCCTCTTATACATGCGCCTTTGGCATACTGTTTATGCAATTGTCAGGCCTGCTTAATTAGAAAACAGAATTACTCTACAGGGTGTTCAAGAAAACGTTACCCTTAAGAAACTGCACTTTTCGCTTACATAAGCAATTCTTATCGTTGTTTTAGCTTTCTATTATGAAGAATACATGTACTTTCTTGAAAACATATGGTGAAAAGAAGAAAAAACTGGTGGAAAAATACCACGATAGTATCGGTGTTGGACAGTATAGTTCTGGTGGCACTAGTCGAAGGTGGTTTAAACCGCGGCACATGGCACAATTTTAATAAAATAGAAATCTCTTCAATTTCTCCCAAATGATAGTCTAAGCCTTTGGAGAATAGAGATATATTTTACAATAAAAATAACTGTGCCCCAAAGAGGTAGGGGTATTAATAAGAGGCTAAAAAGATCCAGGAATTTGTAGACTAACTTTAAAGTTTGCAGTAACTTTAATCATAAATACCACGTCTATCATACAGGGTGTCTCAGGAAAAGAACGTTACACTTCAGAAAACGGCACTTTTTGATTACTTAACCCAATCTTATCGGTGGTTTTAGATCTTATTATGATACTATGTAATTATTCGAAAATAGATGAAACGAGAAATAAAGGCGGTGCTAACTAAAACCAAGCAATGACTATTTCCATAAAAATGATGAAAAACCTATTTTGTTCACGGCTAGCAACAGCAGAGGAAACATGTTGGAATTCTTGATGGATTGGCACACAAGTCGTCAGGTATATGCTGATTCTAGGGTTATTGTTCAGTTCTCTACACATTCCAACTCGGTTGAAGCCATATTTGCAGTGATAGTACCGTTCGTTGACGACTGCATCTCTCCTTAATGCACCTATTTAGAATCTTGCCATTCCAGAAATGTTGTGTCTCTGTTCCTCTGATTGCCATTCTTACTGGGGAACCCTAATTTGAGGAAAGAAGTTTACCCATTCACGCTGAACTGCAACTAAGCTCTGTGCTTCAATATATTTTTAGTCATCAAAAATCTTCTCATCCCGGCTTCTCATCTTTGGTGAATTGCGGTGGTGGGCACATTTTGGTTGTAACCCCAATAGCAGTTTAGAGGAGATGGCCAAATGGGAGATGGGTGAGGGAATTGGGGTTAATTATGCAAACAGATATTGTGTAATGTGCTGAAGAACAAATTAAAGCGTGTAGGTGTTTTTAGGAATTATATACAAATGAACAAATGGATTAAATCGTGAGATTAGACATGTCCTCAATAAATAGAAGAAATTCAATTACATGTTCCTATGCTATGCTAGCCTGGACAAAATAGATTGCATCGTTTTAGGGAAATAGTCATTGTTTGGTTCATTTTTTCATCACCGTTTTCTTTCTTGTTTTCACCATACGGTTTCGAAAAAGTACATAGTCGCACAATATACAGCTAAAAAAAACAAGGATAAGAATATGCGAATAGGCAAAAAGTGCCGTTTTTGGAGGCCACCAAAACCGTTCTTTCTGAGACCCTGTAGACTCGTACCATTTATATTAAAGAGACATGAGGAGATTTTTTCACAGAATGAAGCAGCGCCCCAATTTTTTTGAAACCCGGGTTTTTTTGCAATATTTTGGAATGCTTTCCAATGTTTAAAGATCACACCTGAAGTGAATAAGCCGATATGCCGTCTTTATGTAATAATAATATGATTTAGTACTTTCTGTCGTGCACACAGAAAGTCAAAGCACGGTGTTCTATGGGACAATTACGATAGTCAGGGAAGTTCAAACAAGGTTTGCTGGTTTCTTTTCTTTTGTATCTTCTGTGTCCAATACACCTACGGAATGTTTCTTGGTAGGTGGTCTACTGTACAATCGATCCTGTGCAAATTGAAAGAAATTCGTATCTACAAAAATCTCCTCCTTCAACTTTAAAACCACAAAAGTCACAGCCCAGTCAACAATTAAGGTGCGTGCCGTGAGAATCACACTCTGGATCTGGCGTGTGTTTTCTTGTTACACGCCATTCCGAGTCGTCTGCTTAATTAATATCGGCGGCGACATTAAGTATAAATCGCTCTTTTTACCATAGGCGGACGCTGATTGGGCTTAATAATTAGGTGATGGCTGTTGTATATAAAAGCTTTACACCATACAAAAATATCATTTTTGAAAATCTTGGGGCGCACTAACTTTTAAAAATGGTGCCCGTGTCTCTTTAACCCGATTTCCATGTGTCTTTAGAAAGTTTGTGGTGAAGTTGCCAAATTGAACGCCTTGCACTATTTCAACACAAACTCATACTCTAGCTCTTTCCGTTATTACTATGCCATTGTAATGAAAGTGTTGGGATAGTTGAGATCAGGGTAATCCACAAGATTTTATTACGGCTTTGTGACTATTTTTGTGACTATTAAAGTGGTCGCCAATTTTGTGTTATAATTAAAATGGGATGTCACACACTTAACCACCACTGTTACGCACGTCCCTTGAATGATATAAATTTTAGCAAGTAAAGTTTTGCTTGTGTGCTGTTATTACTAACATTGTTGTAATGTGTAATGAAAAAGAATTATTTTGTTTCTTCTGACAATAACTATCAGGAATTACTCATACACAAATACACATGAAAAAATCACGAATTTAAAGCTGAATTTTGAATTCTAAAAACTCTTTTCTGTCTGACGTCCCAACGTGACCCGATCTTTATTTGCCCCCGTGAAAAAATGACCAATCTAGTGAAGGTGGAAAATTTTGTTTGGTTTAGTTTGGACTAAATATTTCATTGTACCAAAAGTGATAACAGATTGGTTACGTTGGCAAAACAGCATTGAGTGAAAATTCAAAATTTACCATTTGTATTTCACAACCGTACGAAAGGCCGTATTTTTCATTGTCAATCTCTAACGTCTAAATAAAATAATAACACTTTTGTGCCAAGGGAATTGATCCCACACCTTTCGATTCAATAACGAGTACCTTTGTGTTTAGAAACGATGCCGGACCATCAATCCGCGGTGGTGGTGTATGTTTATATCACACTCTTTGAAACCGTTTATCCTAACATAAACAATGCAAACTGTGAAATATTATGGGTTGAATGTGAGTCTGAAAATGTGATCTTGAAATTATGCCTCTACTACCATGCCCTCCTTACCCGCTCCACTAACAGTCTCCCTCATCTGAGTTCCGGTAAACGTTGCCCAGGTCACAGCTGCATGTCCCCCCCCCCTCAATACCAAGAAATTGTCATGGGCGACTTCAATGTCATTTGTAGACCCATCCCATTACCTGTTCAATGAATACTACTGGATCTTAATGCAGTCATGGTTTCCACGTCCCTCAGCAACATTTCTCAGCCCAACATCTTTTACCAAACCGTCCACTCTCCTTATTGATCACATATACTCAATGATATAATTTAATTATCGATGTCAACCACCTTCCCCCCTTGGTGGCCAGTCACCAATAATTGTCATTCAGTGTAATCTCAGCCTCACCCTACCTGATTTCCTCAACCGGATGTGGGTTAGAAGACCATTTGGTTATACAAACAAGCTGACTGGGATAACGCCACAACATGTTGTCTAGGTATAGTTGTGATGACAGTGTTTAATGTCGATACTGCTTGGATAACTTTCTACAGTTTTTTCATGAAACCATGTCCTGAGGGTATTCCCCAAAAGTCTGTCCGTTGCAAGACAAAAGACCCACCATAGCTCAACTCTGAGCTCAGGTATGAAATAAGAAAAAACATGCACTGTTCAACAATGGAACAAAAAACTCTGAAAACTGATATTATCTCATATAAAGCTGCCAGGAATGCTCTCTCAACCATTTTGAAATTTGGCCAACAACCTTCGTTGGCATCCTCTTGAATATATCTCCCACCATCCTTCGGGGCTTATGTCCAGTCGCGGTCGGCCATCCTCCATTCCTGATACCATCATACAAGGGAACTGTGCCTCTTCACCTCTCGAATCGCCATTCATTCAGTCAGTTTTTTTCTCTGAGTGTTTCAACCGTGCTGCTGCCCCCAACTGTTTCTACTCCACACTATAACATTACCTCTACTCTTTCTCTTTTCAGATGTGTTCTCCGGAGAGATCGTGAAGCTTATTCGCAAGCTAAATAACAACTCATCTGCAGGTGTGATGCATAACAGGTTTATGATGCTTAAGAATTGTGCTTTTACTGTTTCATCCCTTCTGTGTCAAGATCTTAATCTTTCCATCTCCACCACTGGTGTTACACCCAGTGCATGGAAGCTTTCTAGTGTCATTCCGATCTTCAAGTCTGGTGATTGTCACTGGTGTTTCAACTCCCGTCCCATATCATTACAACCAATTTGTCTGCAATTGTGGAAAGGGTATCCCACAAGCACATCCTTCTTCATCTTAATCGCAACAAAGTTCTAACAAAACATCAATTTGGGGCTTTCTTCCGAAGTCGTCCACTGCCGATGCCCTCCTCACCTCACTGCCCTTAATGATTGGTATTATCATCTGAAGTCGGAAGTTGTGGCTGTAGCCTTATTCGACCTAAGTAAAGCCTTTGACAAAATTCCCCCATGGCCGCTCTTTGCGTACACTCCATTCTGCTGGGATCACTGGTGCCCTTCTTTGCTGGCTAAGTCCTACCTTTTCGGCCGTACACAGTCTGTTTCTGTTCATAGGCATTCTTCTGATCCTAGTTCCTGTTTCTGTCTGGTTTCCCCAGGGCCTCTGTCTTGGGGCCACTACTCCTTTCTTATCTATATCATGATCTTTCTAATTCTCTCATTTTCTCTCAACAGTTCCTTGGTTCTTTATGTCTGATGACACCACCCTATAAAAACCCCTCAGCCATGACAGTGATATCAAACGAGCTTTCAAGCAGACTTGATACTATTCTAACTGTTTACCAACACAATCTCACTCTCAATGCCAGCAAGACTAAAGTCATGGTTCATTTCCCCCAAGAAAAACCCTTTTCCCCACGTCGTCTTCAGCATGAATAACCAAGTCTTGAAAGATTTCCTCCTGTCAATTCCCTTGGTATTCCAACATCCCTGTAAAATTTTTATCCTGGAATGTGCATGTGGACTATATCTGCAAGAAAGGCAGAAGAACCATAGGCTACATCCATAGGGCTTTTAACAACTCCTCCCCTACCACACGCAGCCGTTTTCTGTACCTTGCGTTAGTTAAAACCCATCCTTGAGTAGCGGCAGTATCACTTAGCATCCTTTAAACATCACACTCACCAACAGGTTGGAATCTACTCATCGATTTGCCTGCAAGTCCTTCTCCAGTCTTGGAATCTCTCCACGAAGATCTCCTCCTTGCTTCCAATCTTCCGCCTTATCTAAGCGCCGTGACGTCGTCCTGTGCCATCTCTTCAAAATATCTTAACCACCTTTGCTCTTTTTCCTATCCCTCAAGTCGCCACCTAGACCTACCTTCGCAATCTCATAGCCTCCTCTTGATCCACCCTTCCACAGGCTCTCGCTTTCAACCAGTCTTTTTAAGCATTTGCTCCCACATTATGGAACTACCTGCCCGAGGATGTTTTAAAGTGCACCTCCCTAAAAGCTTTAAAGCCGCTGTTAGCCTTCACATCTTGTAGCTATAGGTCTTAGGTTTTTTTTATCTTCTCCATTCGTCTGGTCCCTTTATTTTTTGGCTTTTCCATCCGCCATTTCCTTGCACTTTTGGTTTTAGGTCTGCCCGTTCTTATTTTGGTGTGTTTTTTATGGGATTCCCTTTAATTTATTGGCTATGTCACTATTGGGCTTGTCCTGGCTATAATATCCAATTGTTATAAAATAAAATAAGAACTTAAAAAAAAGAGGAGTGCATTACAAATACATAAGACGAGTGCATACAAATACATAAATATTCGAAATAAAGGGCACAGATAATCATTGGCGCTGTTTGAGCCAACTCTTTGGAAAGCCCGGGTCAACTGGATTGACCTTATTAGGTACAAACAATAGGGGAGGTTTTTTGCCCTTGTCTCTAGCGGACCTTTTGTAACATCTCGAGTACATCATGGTTGATAAGTATACCATGTATTTTTTTATCTAACCACAAGGATTCAAAAAGGTATAGTTTGGCACTAATCTACTGAAGTCTGGAAGTTTACAGTATTAAAAACAGCAAAGTCAATAAAAAGGTCAATTTCCGTTGTTATCAGGGGTCATAATTTTAAAGTTCCTCTTATTTTGATAAAAAATGGTGGAAAATGTTGGTGAACTCATGGGATTAAATAAGAACTCAATGTTTGACTGTCATAATTCTTAGTTACAATGTACAGACGGACGCCAAAGGTCAGCGGGTCCATGTCATTCAATTGGCTGACCTTTCATCCCCTACTTTCTTAAGTCAGTATTTAAGGCACTCAACTAATTCCTAAGTTTAATCAATGAGCTCCTGGTACAGTTTTTTAAAACACTGACTGGATCAATAAAAAATTACCCTGTGTAATCTTTTGTCTAGAATCCCCCCTCCTTAAAGCAATAACGCACATTTTTTGAAGAGCGCCCCATTGTTTTAGATATTTGAGATTTTTTGCACAGTTGATTGGTAATTTACTAGTAAACAATACCTGTTGAATGGTAGAGCTTAACATTCTCTATGTTCGCATAAGAAGGAATGTTTTAATTAGAATAATTAATAATATCGGGATCTCCGCATAATACAATTCAACGACGCTGGAAAACGTCCTGCCTAACATGAAATAACCGGGAATTGCGCATAATACGTGTCTACGCTCCTCCATTATTTGTTTCTGCTTTCGGTTCAGGAAGGTCAAGTTAGATATCATTTTCTTGAGGAACATTATTTCAACATGGACGGGACATAAATTTGGCGTTTCCAGATCCGCCATTAAATTACAATCGGGGATTGAAGTCATTATCATTCACAGGTTAGTTTACTAAACCCCAACACCACCACAACGGTGCAAAATCTCAATTTTGAAAATTGGGGGCGCTTTTTCAACAAATGTGCTGTTATTGTTTTAAGTGCGCCATTTGGGCGCAACAACACTAAAATCACTCCCCAATTGGTGGGCAGGGTAGGTTGTTCCGGTAAAATAACAAAACGATGTTTTGCTGTCTTTGGTGACCGGTTTTCCAGGAGGGGGGTATATGATAAGAAAAGTGAAAGAGTATAGCTTGATCATACGTGTGAGATTATCACAACATTTTTAAATTCGATTCTGTGTAGAAACTAGGCCTCGACTTCCGGCCCTGGTCCGAAACGCGGCTATGAGGGCGTCCACGTCGGCTCAAAATAGTGGTGGCGCTGATCATATGCCATTTTTCTAAATCTATAATAAATTTACATCAAAAATTGCAAATTTACATTTTTTTTATCGTTGATAAGTTTGATAAGTTCTATTCAGAAATAGATTCAAAACACTTCAAACATTCAAAATATTGGTCACGTCACGACGCGGTTTTCCAAATCAGAGGGCGCGATGATGTGGTATTTTTACGTGGATTTCAATCGAGCCGTTTATTTAAAGGTGGGTGCCCTATTTGTTGACTTCAAAGGGCGCACACCACTGAAACCAATTGAGTGGGGTTAGGGATAATATCCTAGGTCTAAGAGTTGTGATGGGGAACCGACCCAAAACCTTTTTCTAATTCCTTTGTAGGTTTGTACCACACTTGAGTACGTACAATTCAAAATCCGCACTTAACCTGCACATTTGGGTGAATTCAAACGGTTTCTAACCATTTCAGACCTGTGTGCTGGTGCACCGTCTTGAAAAAACCAGGCACGAGGAATGGCTCCATTTCTTTGCTGCTGAAAAATGCGCAGCAAACCCTGGTTCCAAATGTTGATTAATGATATTGAGATTACAGGAGTCATATAATACAGTGTCCGTGTGACTGAGTGTCCTACCACCCATCTATCATGTCTATTGTATTCTCCATTGAGTGCTATATGCACCATTTGTTTCAGCACTGTGCCCAAATTACCTAGTTTACAAGGTCGCGGTTTATTCCGTACATGTTGCTATCATGGTAGCTAGGATAGTCTTTCATGGAGGACACTCAGTTTCTTTACACCGGTGTCATATCATATAATACAGTGTCCGTGTGACTGAGTGTCCTACCACCCATCTGTCTATTGTGTTCCCCTTTGAGTGCTGTATGCATCATTTGTTTCAGCAATGTAGCTAAATGCCTCGTCTACAAGGTCACGGTTTATTCCGAACATGTTGCTATGGTAGCTAGGACACTCTCTCATAGGGGACACTCAGTTTCTTTACACCGGTGTCATATCATATAATACAGTGTCCGTGTGACTGAGTGTCCTACCACCCATCTGTCTATTGTGTTCCCCTTTGAGTGCTGTATGCATCATTTGTTTCAGCAATGTAGCTAAATGGCCTCGTCTACAAGGTCACGGTTTATTTCGAACATGTTGCTATGGTAGCTAGGACACTCTCTCATAGGGGACACTCAGTTTCTTTACACCGGTACCATTCAAATTTCCATCAATAAAAATGGGCCCAATTAGGTTATTGTGACCTGTAACAGCTACTAAAACTTCAACTTTCCTGCGATCATTTAGGTCTGTCGTAGACAAAATCATAGGGAGGGTTCCCTTTTGGCGCATAATATTATACTCTCTCACATTTTTAGAGTTTTACTGAGCCAGTCATTGTAAAACTGGCCTCATCAACAACAACAAGTTCTCTAAGAAGCGCCGTGGTCTGTTGATTAGCCAATTACAAAACGTCAGCTACGTTGAGGATCACTTGCATCCAAATTATGGCGTCTCACAATTTTGTATGGATGCCAATTGATGTCATCACTAACGATGCGCTGAAATGACGATCTGGAGACATTTGGGACACAGTTTCTCCTTATGCTTTCGCGTGGGTTGTTGCGAATCTCCTGTCTTACAGCTTGAATGTTCGCAGGTGTTCTGACGCTCCTAGGC
This sequence comes from Ophioderma brevispina, assembly GCA_023653785.1. NCBI lineage: Eukaryota > Metazoa > Echinodermata > Ophiuroidea > Amphilepidida > Ophiodermatidae > Ophioderma > Ophioderma brevispina. Next base: position 79,710 of record JAMKCH010008024.1, read on the forward strand.
CGTCCGCTTCGTCCTTTGTTGACGTTTTCCAAAGTTTCCTCTGCTTCAAACAGTTTCCTCATGTTAGAGATAGCAGATTTGGTTGGTACTCTCACTCCAGGGAACCTTTTTGGCCATTGCCGTTGCAAAGCTACATAGCTACCAGGTAGTAAATCTTAACCGCAAAGGCTCGTTGTTGTGGCGTAAATTGAGGTGCCATTACTATGAGAATGTTTACTTTCGCGTTCAAGAAAGATATCTGGCTTTAAGCACAACTGCACGCTAGAGTATGATTTTAGATTTGAAAAGCCCGCCCTTTCACAAGACAGCAAACACAACTGCATGCAACTATGTGCTATGATTTAATAATAATAATAATAATATAGGCATTTATTAAGCGCCCTTCCCGTGGACCAGAGCGCCGTACAAACAAATGGATTAAAATATTAAGCAATAACAATATAAATCGTCCCCTTAGAGCCAGAACTGGCTATGTCCAATGTGGCATTTTTCGACCATCAATTGGATCTACGTGTGAGGCCTATATCAACTTTGAAAAGGTATAAGTAAACCTCAGATTACTATATTTATTCCAGATGGTCAAATAGTGCTTATACTTGGTTTTCTTATTTTATTAGGTATAATCAAACTTTAAACTCGCCTATCTCAAAATTCCATTTTTGGACATAGCCACTTCTGGCTCTAAGGGGACGAAATGGCCAGCATACAACATAATATAAAACAACGGAATACAATATCAGTATCAAATATACACAGTAATGGCAAGGTGCAATATAAAAGCTATACACCATCAGAATTGCAAACAATATTTATACACTGAGGTGGAATTACATTACCAGGCAAGAATAGATTAAGAGTACATACATAAAAACATATTCAAATTCAAAGTATAACACCAAGTAATAAAAAAGATTACACTTTAGGGAACAAATGTGTTTTCAAAATATTTTTAAAAGCAACCAAAATTCTCGGTTTCACGGATGTTGACTGGCAGGCTATTCCAGAGCATAGGCCCAAGAGTAGCAAATGCTTTATCACCAAATAGACGTTTCGTAAGAGGAATGGCCAAGCGAGTCACATCCGTGGAAGATCTGAGGCCGGCGCGGCGTGGATCATGTTTGCAAATTAAGTCTTGAAGGTAGATAGGGGCAGAACCATACAGACACCTGTGCACATACATTAAAATCTTGAATTCAATTCTCCGATGGACTGGAAGCCAATGTAACTCGCGTAATAAAGTGCGCCTACTAACGCAGAAAATAAGCCGGGCCGCACGGTTTTGCAAACGTTGCAGGCGCTGAATATTAGTGCTCGCGAGACCACCAAGAAGGGAGTTGCCGTAGTTCAACCTGGAGAGAATCAAGGATCTGACTGCATTGATACAGGCCGGTCTGATCGATGAATGGACGAATTCTGGTGAGATTACGCAAATGAAAAATGAAAGTAATAAACATAAATAATTAACATGGCGATTCATTGAAGGGTTGGGTCAACACTAAACACCAAGGTTTTTAACTGACGCGATGGTGCGATAGCAATATCGCCTATCCTCAGATCGGCAAAAGAGACAGTAAGTTGGCAAATCTTGATGAGACAATAAAAACTCAGTTTTTTTTGTTATCATTACGTTGAAGTTTATTTGCCTGCATCCAAGCCTTAGTCTCAGCTATACATTTCATCAAGTCTTGCTTGTCCTCGCAGCATCTGTGTCTCGTGCCCCGATCTTGGGGTCAAAGCTAACATACAACTGTGTGGTCATCAGCGTATACGTGAAATTAAAACTTGTGACGTCTAAAAATCTCTGTAACTGGTGGGGAGAACATGTAAAAATGGGAGGTCCTGCAATCGCCCCTGAGGGACGCCATACAGAAGGTCATTTTAGAGTCTCATTTGAAATAGTTTTTACTTTACTGGTGCGATTACGAATATATGCATTCAACCACTCAGAGCATTACCACTTATGGAATAGTCACTCTTAATTAATTCATAGATGTCATGGTGAATCTTAAGCAAGACGTCACTTGAGAGTCGACATAACTAGCATCATTGCTTTAAAAACACCCCTTCAATCCAAAACACTAGAAAGTCATTTTTTACCTCTAAGGAGAGCCTTTTTCTTTTCTGTGCTATGTGATTCTTTGTAAATAGCCGATGTGAAAGGTTTTAGTGAGTTTTATATCTGTGCAGTGCTTTTTAAGTCTGACACTCATGATTCTTGCCAAGGTATTGAAGATTGGAAACAGGCTGTAGTGTTTTAAACAGTCAGGGTTAGGTTCTTTTTACGTGAACGGTGGGCATGGAAATAACATTGTTGGATAAGAGTATTGACATTGACGTAATTGATAATGTGTTAATGTGTTAATACACCGCTTCATAAGCCAAGTAGGTAAATGATCATGAGTGATGATTGTTCGGAATCTTGCAATAATCCCATGTGCATCTCTTGTCATGCCACAAGTGAAATATCAAAACAGTATCAACCTTAATAGTGGGAGGAAACGCTTTTCTTCCATGCGTGAGGGGTTAGCATTACCTCATGCATACAGACTCGTTTCATGTCATCTTGCTTATCAAGATCAACCTAATTTGTGACACTTTCTTTCCTCCTCGCTGAAAATCCGCAATTGTTACAGAGGTGACATTTTAGAGTCTCACGCTGGTAGGGTCTAACCTGTTATTTTAAGAAGAAATTAAGTGTTTTGTACATGTTTTTTTGCATGAAGAGGCAATACATTCTGAATGTTTTGCTTTACTGTTAAAAATGAGACCATTCACTAATACCTTTGTCGAAAATTCTGGCGGTCCTGTATCTGTGCGAGATTTGCCAGCGACGTTCCAAGCGGCGCCGTTCTCTGCGTGCTTCCTGAACCGCGTCATTAAACCAGTCAGGAATCAGATCCTTGATAACCTTTGCATGGAACAGTTTTAATAACGGGACAAGTGTTTGTCAAGGATGCGACGAGTAGTTGCGTTGTAATCATTCACTTGATCGCACGTCCGACAGTGACATAATCGGTGCTAATCAATTTTAAGTCGGTTTCGATTCATCAAGATCCTATTCTTGAAGCACTAGAGTTTGACAGTTCCTCTTCGCTCTGGCGGTGGCTTAAACTATTCACAGACAATTGTTATCATGCCTGTGTTGACCCAAATGTAATTGGCGTTACTACTGTAATTCAATGCAAAATGTTATCCTCCAGGACGACTACTACTTGGTCAAGAATAGTGCACATTATGAGGTGGGCCTAGTACCTATTGTTGGAAACCATGTTCACTAAGAGAATGCCAATACGAGATGAATCGTATTTAAAATGGTTTGATCAACATGGACATTTGCAGTCTCCCAGAGGAGTGGTTTGCCAGGCAGAGTGGATGTCTCATTGAGAAAATGGCAATTCTTCAGGAATTGAGATATTCTTGAAACCCATCATCTTTTTGGAGGGGTCGGGCCGGTAAATAACCTATGAGGCGGAACGGTTAAGAAAATATCGGTTACACAAGCATGTCGCACGTATGGTTTGAAGAACCTGTGGGGGCAACACTCAGTTAATTACTTTTAGAAATTACTGCTCTACCCCCATGCTTATCTCCCTTTCAAAAGTGGTATCCTATGGAGTGCACTACCAGTGTCCTCTTCTCCGAGCCAAGACTCCTTGATAACTAACATGTCAACATCCTTCTCAGAAATATATCATTATTATCTGTTTTGTTACACAGTATTGGGGCGTTCCATAGGTGAAACATCCAATTCCAGATCGTTCTTACGTCAATGGCAATTCTGGTCAGATTTCTGTGATCAACATTACGACAAAGTTGATAAGTTACCTGCCTAGCAGATATTATAACTTGAAATTCCTGTATTTCTTACCACCGTGAATTTCACGTTTACGCCAAACGTTTGCGGCCAATTACTACGACACCAAGATTACCACGTCTTCGACACAACAAACGTTTTTGGACAATTACTGAATAATGCGAGGGACAGTATAATTCATGTCCCAGGACATGAGTCGGAGTAAGATATTCAATGAAGTAAATTTGTGTCAGATTCACACTTTGCGCCAGGCACACACATAACTCATTAAACAGAATAGAGTTGTGTCATACTAGCAGATGAATCGATAACTACTGGACGAATTCTCCATAATGCTCTTAACAGAACTAATTGAGGAGTTTACTGCATTTGGGGAGAGTTTAGATAACCGAGTACAGGTCTATGCACCGTGTGTGTAGATACAGTCCATGCACATGTGTGTGTAAAAACAGAAATTCTATCAAAAAGACCGAGAAGTACAACAGAAAGTCTTAAAATATAGCAAATATGAACCAAAAAAATCTCTTAGCTTATCTCATCATGTTCTCTGAATGAGAGCACAATGGGTTACACATAAAATCTCCCGTCCCCGGCCCGCGCTGCGCTCCTCCTCCTCCGAAGTTACAAATTTCAAATTATATCGCCGATAAGGAATAAGGAGGCCTTCTATAGACCGATTCAATATGACGTCAGAAACCAGACATGTTGGTGGATCAGAAAATGCATAATTCCAAGGAGCTACAAATACATTAATCTGTCAATATTCGATTAATATATAGCGAAAACTAGCGACTGCATCCAGGGATCATTGACAGGTGAATGTATTGTAGTACCTGGAATGGATGCGTCTCTACTCTCTTGTCCCGCAACATGGCTGCTATTGAATACGGGCTATAAAATCTCCTAATATTTATATTCAATTGTCAACCAATCTCATCCACATTCACACACACCCCATCACCCCAAGGGGGAGTTACCCAACCCCCAACCGGGAAAGGGCTGAGGGGGGGGGATATGGGTTTCAGGGGGAAGGGGTGAGGGGGGTTGACCCTAGGTAAGGACTAAGCGTGTTGGGGGGAGGAAGAACAAGGGACCCTTTGTTGATTTGGTGTTGTTTGACAAACTACTCTGTGTCTGATGTGTAGCAAAGAGACGCAAGGTGTTTTTAAAAATAATTTAAATATCCCTTTAATCAAATAAATCCCCAACATACACTTGTATCACGAAAAAATGAGAAAACAGGGTCTGAGAATTTCTTTATATGAAGAAACAAGGAAGAAATGTTTGCAAGGCCAGCAAAAGTTTGCAAATATCTGCCCTAGTTAGGAGCTTTAAGTGACGCCTATAGAATAGACCTTTTGTCCTTCAACATACTATAAATAGCCTACATGCGTGCAGCCCTTTATAACAAAGCCCAAATACATATTAGGCTTAATGCTGCTAAGATTTCACTATATAACCGTCTCACACCAAGCAGACTTTTTGGAATACCACCCAAGGGCACAGACCTCGATTTAATCATGAGCAAGTTAACTACATTAACACTACAAATTTTAAAAAATTACAATTCCCATGTCGCAGTTCAATAGCTCATTGAATTGAGCAAACACATCCCCTGTATTTTAGTATGATTTTATGAACTACCAGGACATGCATGGTCAACCGTTGTTAAACATGTGCTCACCAAGGCTACTGAAAAGAGCCCTTGTCGATTAAGCATTCCTTACCACATAGTGATGTGGTATGTTTATGTAAAAAGTCGTTGTTGTTTTTTGGCAATTCCATTTGTGTTTTCCGGCCCCCCAGCAAACAAAAATTTGCAAAAATTGAGGTCTTTTCCCACCCCAAGAACAAAGAACGAGCCGCTCAGTCATATATTTTGCTAATAATATAGCGCACATCCTTGCAACGCGGTATTGGGTTCTTAGGGTGGGGGGGGGGGGGGGGTGGGGGGGGGGGGGGAGGGTTCAAATATAGGAACTTCCAATTGAAAACCCGCAAAAGGTACACTTTGAGTATGTCGCTTTATTATGCAAAACATTTCAAGTTCACCCGTTCATAACATAGAGGGCGTGGGGGTCCTTCATTCCTTATCCGGCGATGTCCTTTGAAAAGCCCGGTTGTCAAAACACTTGATGTGTACTTATCTTTCTATCTGAAATACCCATGACAAGTCTGTTTTGCCTACCATGTCGTTGACCATATCTGAACACTCAAAACAAAATGAACCCAAAATTCTGTATGGTGCGCTAGTACCCTTCTTTATGATAAAAAAATCCACACATAATCAAATTTACAGGAGTGGAAAAATATCACCTTCATTTTGTCATCTCTGTGAACCGAATTTCCAGTGTATCAGCATGTTTTGCGACACAACTCAAGCACCCACCGGGATTTAGGCATTATACTTTAGGCTGGTATAAGAAGATATTGAGCTGGCAATTGAAAGATTGGATTAGCCGGGATTAGTACATATGTAATAGCAATGGTCTGTGACTGTGACAACCATGCTTTTCAAGGTTTGTAAATGCTGGCATTAATGTCAGCATCCTTGTTCCATAAATTGCCGCAAATCTTGCCACCACCCCCCCCCGAAACTCTCCCTGTTTTTACTTACTGTTTTTACAGAAGGTAAACATCCAATTGTTTTCAAACTCGTGGAATGATTTCAGTAAGGGTCCTTTTCATCATGTCATTTTTTTTCATGCCATTATGTCCCTTAAATGAACTCAGAACTAATAGAGGTTTACGACCTTTTGTTACTTTTCGTTTCCCGCTCAAAGAGGGCATCATGTAATACAAACAATTCCTAAGTGTCCACTTCCCCGTGATGAATTTTTGTTATTACTTTACATCACGGGATGCTTTTCAAAACTTTCACTTAATTAAACGTGAGGGGGGCAGGTTCAAGGATTTCAACAAGAGAGTTTATTGATCTTTGGGTCCGCGCCGATTAGATAACACCAATTAGTAAATACCTCTCTCTGGACGTCAATTCAAATTCACTTAATATTGTTTCAAAACTTTGCGGGATACCCTGTGGGTGGCGGGATACCCTTTAAAGTATTTCAGTAATTATTTTTTTTCATAATAAACAGTAATAGACATGAGAAAATGTTGATCCCCTTATCTGGTGTACGCATGAATTATTTGTAGCTGTGCTTGGAATATAAATCAAATGAAATATTTGACAACATTCAAAAATGGAAACTTTTTGAGGCCAGGGTTTGACTAACTGACTGGTTCTTTATTTCAGAATTTGTAAACTCAATAGTGAAGATATTCGGCTTCTGTTAAGTGAGGTTTATGAATGGGTTTTTGTATCTAGCTATGTACATAAACGGGTGTGCGTTATGTACGTGAGTATAACGTGCTTAAGTATAGATTTAGGAAATTGTGTACTCTTATAATTAGTGATAGTACACTGGCAGCTTATGTGTTACGTATATTATTATATGTATGTATGAAAGAATTGACCATATAGCTCTAGCTGTAGGAATATTTTGTTTATCATTATACAATAAATTAAATATAACTGGCTGATATCACTTTCAAACATACCTAATACTTATAAATAATGTTTTCAACTGCACTAAAATACATGAAATATATCAGTTAATTTGTTTGTGAACACGACACTTTTTCCTTTCTTTACAGTAAGTTCAACAGATATCACATCAAGTACCAACATGGCTTTGGTACAGGTTGGGTGCTTATTCTATTGTCTGTACAATTAGGTGAGTATACACTATGATTAAGATAGGGGTTGCAACTAGTGAGAAGGTCAAAAGAGAACCATCACAGCTATATGGATTATGGAGGTTAAAAATGGTCAACTTGGAACATCAAATTTGTGCTCTTAAAATAAACTGGATATCTAGATTATGTCAATCAAGAAGTGAATCATTATGGAAAAGAATTGTAAAACAATGGTTTGACCCTTAGGTGGGTTCCACTTTTTACTTGAACTTAATTGTAAAAGTGAAGACGTGGAAGATATTTTAAAAGGTAAAATTCCAACTTTTTCAAGGATCCTCTAAATCATTGTACTATTTGCAAATAACAGTAATAAAACCACTTCAATAATGATAACGTTGTGGGGAACGATAACGTAAGATATCAACGGTAAGTGTTATTTTTTACGAAATGGATACAAGCCAACTTAATTCATTTGAACGCATATTGTCATTGAAAATATTTTTTAGAGTTGAGATAAAGTGGCGGAACATTAAATGTCCCTTCAATATGTTGTGTTTTACTTTACATAAATTGATTACGTCAATTCCAAAAAAAGGTGAAAGAAAAGGTCAAGACAACAAGACCTAATCGGGTTTTGGAAAAAGTAAAAACAACTCCTTTGTCACACCCAGTGGTAAGTATAGATATATCGAGATTTAAGCTCGAAACACATCTACTGTATATTAACCAGACCATACGAAACCGATATGTATAGCTTACTGGGAGGAAATTTACTTGCGAGAAAAAGTGGTATAACGTCTGTTAAATTCAAATTAAGAGAAATAGTTCAAAACAAGATAGCTCATTTTCAATACAATCTTCTTTTTAACCTTATTCCTTGTAAGGCAAATCTACATAATGTCTGGAAACTTTCTTTATCGAATGAATGCGACTTCTGTAAATGGTACTGAAGATAGTGACCACTTCTTTATTCGATGTCCTAAAAATATCATATTTTGGAACCAATTTCGGCACCTGTTCTCCGTTTATTTTTGACACATTGTTCATTTGATATGAGTTTACCAAAATAATATGTGAAGGAAACATTGATGAAAAAGAATTTTGATCTGTCAATGTTTGATTATTTTGGCAACTTACTTATTTCAGTTTATAAATTTAGAATAATATATAATGAACAAAACGTTTTACGCCAATTCTTTCAATTTGTTTCGATAGAAGTGCAAAAACAGCTTATTTACAAAAAACACCGAAGAAAACAGTATTTAAAACACATGTAGACACCATGAGTGGGAGGTAATTGAAAACTTATTTGAATGTTTTTAGAAATATTTTCCAATGTTTGTTGGAAATAGTACACACAGATACCTGTTTCAGTTAAAAATGACCAGATGTTAATTTATATTTCTGTATAATTAAATTTATAACCTGACATCGATAACCTTGTGTTTGTTGTAGATGATGATATGTTAGAGGAATAATAGTAAGTGAAATAACGTCGTATGCGATTAACTTGTGATAAATAATGCATGAATATACGAGTAAAGTCAAATGAAAACTATTGTATATTTAACCAAACCCTTGTTATAAATGAGATGGACATTTTTTTATAAATTACATCGTGACCTAAAATATAATATGGAAAATGTTTTGATGATGTTCATGTGGAACTGTTATGAAATGTTGAAATGGTGATGAAAGTAATAATAAATGCATTTGCTACCCTCTCTGAGGTTAAAAGATAAAAAAAAATGATTAAGATATTTATTTTGATATTAAATTCATTAGTGTTTTGAATGGCTATAAATATTAAAATATGATTAAGCTATTGATTTTCGTATTAAAACGCCTTTAGTTTTATTGGCCTGGCTACCTAAACCTTTTGGAATTCTCTCCATGTCCAGACCACTCAACTATATGTCAAGCCTAAGGTTTTTCATGTACGAGTCCCTTTCTATCGACTCCGAGTGCTACGATGAAGCAAGTCCAATAAATTTGAACTTAAATTTAAAGCCATGGGCCAAGTAACATTTTCAATACATGAAGGTGGCAAAACGACATTTAT
>JAMKCH010008025.1:0-30129 GCA_023653785.1 Ophioderma brevispina
AAGGGCTGATTTGTTAAATAATCAATGATTTTGACCAAAATGGTTTTAAAATCTCAACATTGTTGATGTTTTGCCCCAAAAAATTTCAATTTTTGATTCCCCCAAATTTCACTTGTCCCCCCCCTTTTTCTTTTTTTTCCAAGAAAAGTTCTGGCACTGCCACTGCTTGGTACTCTAGGTGGTAATATAAGAAAATAATCATCTGGACTGTAGGGCTGATGTATTTGAGATGATGCACATGGGCCATTGACATGTACAGCCCATTTTGACCAAATTAAAGGGGCATTTCGGATCCATAACCTCGTCGGCCCGACTAACCTAAAAAATTGAGATGTTAATATTATCGGAACTGTTATCTTTAGTAATCCAAGTGTACCTAAAGTGCATGCGGTGTCTCCCTAGCTGTTAGAAATTCGCCAATTGATTTTCTGTCCGTACGGACAGAAATTACGCCACAGTGGGCTATGGGATTCTTGGGAACACAACCAATTGCTTAGAACACAAAACCGCAAGATCGGGATCAACTCAAATTTTATGAAAAAGATTTTCTCAGGGATATGAACAATGAATAAAACAGAAAGTGCTGAAGATCGGGATCAACTCTAAATTTTTGAAAAAGATTTTCTCAGGGTATGTGAACAATGAATAAAAAAGAAAGTGGCTGAAATCACGAAAGGCACCTTTAATGAAATGTGTGCTCATATATTTGTCATAATTGCCAGTTTTGTTTGCAGTCACCAGCCAGTAAGTCAGAGTTGGTGTGACAGAAAACAGGTTCATTAAAGGTGGTTGTTCCGATTTTATGTGTATGTGTTCCTACTTGATATGAGAGAGCCTGGCACTTGCACATAAACCCCATAAAGTACCGTGGGAAACAAACTTGCGGTTTGTTGTAGGACGCAATAATGCATGTGCAAAGCCCTATTCAATTACTGTGAAATAAAATGGTTTAACCACTAAAACTGCGGTTTTTTGTTTTTATCTTGGGAATGAACTGTATCGGGGCTCAAAATTTCAGGACGACGCAATGCAGAACATAATCCGGCCTTTCATCTGATATCAAAAAAAAAAACAAAAGCGATACTACTTCCGGGTAAATCAGGGCGGTCCCAAAGACGATCGGAACACGCCCCTTTAATGTTGAAAAAACCCAATTATTTGTGGATTTTACAGTCAGCATAGTTTTTTTTAAAATGTGCCACCAAAAATATTGAAGAAGCTGCTATGCAAAAGAGGACATCCATTTTGCACTTTCGAGAAGAGGAAAAACTGATACGTTTGCTCGTAGTAAAGGTGTTTACTGATGAATATTAAGTTGTTTATTTTTTAGTACCAGTGTAAGACAAATAAAAAAAAGGTAGATTGTTCAAATGTCACCTTTATTTTTTTTTAATTATTAATTAACTTTAATTGAAAAAGTGGATGTAAGTCCTTTTGCAAAACAACTATTTGACCCCTTTTCTAAAAAACACCTTTGTGATTAAAATTAATTCAATCTTTTGTCACTACATTATCCACCTTATGTTTTTAAATTAAAAAAGAATTGAATATCTCATTTATTTTTTAAATTTTGAACATTTAATTAAATTGGTGAAAATGCCATTTTCTCTCTTTTTTTAAAGTTTTTCAGAAACATCAACTTTTGTTAAAAGTTTTTTTCACACATATTGACATAAAAACAGTTTATTCTGGTTTTAAAAGTTAAAGAGCATTAAAGGCTACCATAAAACATCAAAAAAGGAAAACAAAAACATTTTTCTGAAATTTTGTAGCCTTTTTAAGTCAAAATTTCCGGAAATTCCCAAAGATTTCCAAAAGGGAAAAATTACAATATCTCAGGAAGGGAAGGAGGTATGAAAGTCAAACAAGCACCAAAATTGCATATCGGCTCTAGTTTGAGAAATTACTAGCTATCAAGAGTTACTGGAAATTTCAAATCAAGCCTTACAATATCTAAATAATGATTTTCCTTTTTGTCTTCATGCCTGAACTTGTTCAGGAAGAGACAATGTGATCACTATTGCTGTATATGCATTTGTGTGTGTGCATGTGCGTGCATGCATGTATGTGTGTTTGTGTGTGTGTGTGCGTGTGTCCAGTACTGTGCATGCCATTTTTGTTTTAGTGTTGATGAATGTGTGCTGGGCACAGTTTTTGAAGAGATAGGCACAATATGCCATGTCCAAGAAAGATTGATTGATCAAATCATTACACTGAGCTGATTTCCTTTTCACCAATGTTGACTGAAATATATGCATTTCCCTTCCTGAGAATGGAATGCCCCAAAATACCTATTTTAGCACCCCTAAAAGAGAAAATGGTCCTGACCAGTGACCCCAGGTCACACCCTGTCGACCATTGCTCATCCTCAATTCCGTTTTGGCTTGCCAACCATACGGACGTGTGTTCATCGCGGCTCTGTTATAGCAGCCAAATTCTGAGATTACTGATTGTAGACTGTGGTCTTCTCATACGGAATACTCTAATTATAGATACTACCACAATTATCTGGATATATTACTGGACTATATACTGGATTTATAGCGCTCTGTTGGTTGGAAACGAAGAGACTTTTACGCCCGTCGGAGAGCTTTTATTGTGTATCCTTTTTCTTACCGCCGTTGCGGTCATGTGATCTGTATAGCGGGAAAAAAAGGTAAACAAAGGCAGCCATTACCGCACGTGTTGCGTGTTTTGGATGCCTTTGGTTTGTGTGAGCTTTTTATGTTATTTTTAGTAAAAACTGCTTACTATCAATAAACATTGGATTGGTGTGTCTCTTATTTTATTATATGCTTGTGGTATATTTAATAAAATATGTCGAAACTGTGTTTGAAAAATTTCTTTAACCGTTGGTGACTCAGTTACCGAGTTGGTTTTTGTTAGACCCGACGTTGCGTGCCGGGAGTCCTCCAGGCACGCCTTGTTATTTTTCTTTACGGTTTTGGTGCGCACGCTTTTCCATCTAGCTCACACTCACCCCGTCCTGTCGCACAATTGCGCACGCTGCCCTGTGTCCATTCATTCAAGGGACCCCCATCCTCTTTGTGTCAACCACAGGCTGTGCTCCCGCACCGACCGGTGCGCCTCTTTCTGTATCGGACTGTCGGATGTTCAATGGGCCGCCATTGAACATGGGTACTCCTCTCGTGTTGCACTTATGGAGAAAGGGGGCGGTAGTTGGGCTCCGGTCCGGGTTCCTCCAAGGCAGCCGCCGCTGCTCTGGGGGCACCCGAAGGTGGTATAGCTTCGGCTATTCCGCAGCGTGTTAGTGGGTTGACTACTGGTCACTCGTCTAGCGCGCTACCGGCCGCTGGCTCGCCTGGTCTACCCCTATGGGCTCTACCGGTGCAGGCTAGCACGGTCTGCTCTGCCGTTCCCCTAGGGGGCATGGCGGTTGCGGGCTTTCCAGCAGTAGTGAGTGGCGATGGTGATGCTCTGGGGCTAATCCATCGCCATCGATGTCGATACCTAGCGTCGTTGTGGTCCCGGTGTCTTCAGCCACCCCGACCGCGACCACGGTAGTCTTCACTTCAGGGATTGCTCCGGTTAATCCTGAGGCGTCGGCTTACGTGTCCCCTCGGCGGGGCACCGCAGGTACTGGCAACGCTCACTGCGCCCCGCATGGCTACCTGGCTAGCCGTGCTGTGCCACCCCGCCTGTTCCGCATGCTGATCCGGGCCCTTCGGGGCTTTGGGTAGCGCGTGGCGCTCCGCCGTGAATTGGTCCACCAGCTGATCATCAGCTGCCCCCGTCAGCTCCGGCTCACTTGCGGGTAACGCCTGCTGTGCGGTCACGAGTGCTCGGTATCTTGCACCTGTTTCCGCGGCGTGTACCGCCTGCTGCGGGGTACCCTAGGGGTGCCCTCCGCGGCTGGCGCTCCTTCGGGTCAGGCTCCGTGGCCTGTCCTGTGGGTGCAACAGTACCTGCCCGCAAAGCCAACCTTCTCATGTGATTACAACACCTTCCCATGAGGACTCCACCCGTAGATCTCGACTTGGCGGCCAATTTTCCGTCGGGTAGGCTACTCCGCTCAATTCTCCCCCTTCTGGGAGGAGCTGCCTGAGGCCCTTGACCCTGGCTGTGACCTCTGGCATCGCCTTGGCGCATTCTCTATGGTCCTCGCCCACTACCTCAGATCCTCGTTGGGCTAAGGCGGAGTATTCTCCCCGGAGGCCTCGGATGCCTTGAATGTCCAGCTCACTGGTGACAATGCAGACCTAGGCCTCGAATGTCTCTGGGCACGTCGCCTCCCAGCTTCCTTCGGCGCGAGAACGCCTGCATTACTTTTTCGCACCCTGAGCTCCGATCTCGCATCGGAGGTTTCTAAAACCAAGCCAGAGTCGCGGGATGTTCTCTTCGGAGGTTCTTTGGGCGATTCTTGGTTGCGAGTTGGTGGAACGGGGGTACCGAATAGAATTACCGTGGAACCCCCGCCGACTTCCCGGCCGAGACCCCCCCCACTTTCCGGGGCGCCGAGAACCAAGTTCTTTCTTCTGGGCGAGGTCTCGGCCCTCTTGGCGAAAGGCGCTTTCGACCCTCCCTCGTCGAGTGGCCTTTGGTCGACGTTTCTTCTTGCCCCCTAGGTTCACCCTAACTCAGTAACCTCGGGGACATGGTCCCAGACCGAGGCGCGAGCCCATGTCAATCGCCTCGAACTGGGGCCAGTGGAACCACTCACTCAGGCCACTCGAGGCGATGGTGACAAACTCCAGTGTCCTGGTCCGACCGGACAATTCCACTGTGAGTGGCCTACATCAACAAGCAGGGCGGGACTCGGTCCCCCCGAACCCTGTGTCTCGATGCCAGTTATCATTACGTGGTGTCGGGACCGGGACATCACGATGTCCGCCGTACACATTCCGGGTTGCCGTCAATTCCTGTGCGACGATCTTTCCACCGGCGGACGACGGCCTCGGAATGGATACTGAACCGTGAGTCGTTCAGAGAATCTTCGGGAGTCTGTAACTCTCAATCGGGCCTGTGTTACTTCTCGGCTGAGTCACCTGCTCCCTCTGTACTGCTCCCAGACTCACTGACCCGGGAGGTCATACGCAGTCAATGCTCTGTCGATAGACTAGTCGGGGGATACGGCCTATGCCTTCCCACCAATTCTGATTCTACATCGTGTAGTTTCGAAAATTTGGGCGGTAGGCGTTCGCGTCATCACTCATAGCTCCTTTGGCCGAAACACCTGTGTTTCGGCCAATGGTAGATCGTTTAGCAATCCCGCCGCTGCTCTGCCGATCCGTCCGGGATCTAATATCTCTTCCGTACGGGGGGAATGCCAGTCTGTTGTTCTATAGCCTCCATTTTCTGATTGAACTTTTAAAATATATATTTTCTCAATTTTATTTTGAGAAAAGATTTCTCCATGGGAAGACTTTGTTATGATAAAAAAAGAGAGCATGGGATATCCCTAGTTTGTTTTTTGCAAGATCACCTGTTGTTGACAATAGACCTGTGAATGGGATTTCCCCAAGAATGCTAAACTTGTCCGGACGCAACTTGTTGATGCTTTGATATCAGAACATTGCAGCCTCTAGGGAATCCCCCATAAGGTTATTCTAGGAAGTGTTTATAATTCGGGTGAGACTTCCGATTGGCATCTAGTGTAAGGTTATGTTGATGATGAGATTGATGTAAATGATTATTGTTAGAAAGGGGATCTATCTGTGAGTAGTTACATACTATCACTGGAAGGACTCTCTGCCAGCATCCACTACTAAGAAGTAGCTATAAAATGCTAGTTTTACTCTGCATTGAGGAGCAGGCCTGTGTCAGTACCTAGTGCAGGAAATATATATTCCATGTGAGCAGAGTGCTGTACTTTATTCTACTTTCCGTCTTTAAGCGCTGGGAATCAAAATCGGATTCCAAATTGTGGACAGATAAAAATCGTGGTGATTTATCTTGGACTGATAACTGTGGAAGAGTGTCGTCGAGGGAATTATTAACCTGCGCTTAACTGCTGGACAAAAGTTTTTATTCAGACTGAGAAGATTCCATGGAATATTACCCTGAGAGTTATAAGCGTGACTTGGCCTAACTGTCATTTTGAGTCCTTCGTGTGAGGACATATCATCGTTGAACTGCACGCTTCAACAAGGATACTAGAACTCTTTATAAGTAATAATCTTAAATTGTGGTAATTTTATTTAATTTGTTTTGGACATACCAAAGTCTTCTTGAACCAAATCAGTAAAGATCATTAAAACTGTTTTATTATATAAAATTTAGATCACTTGTTCACAAGGCTCATTTTATGTGTGTGTTTTGGGAGGTATTTCTGACCTTGGTCGTCCACGAGACGTCATAACAACGGTCAATAGAGCAGCTAGCGTTGACTGCGTGGACCATTAGCCGGCAACGATGCCTAGATTCTGGCTTTTCGCATAGGGCTGCCTCGCTCATATCAGCGGAAAGAAGGAGATCCACTAATGACGATTACTCTAAGCGTCTTGGAACCTACCCCTTCGCTGGTGTGAGCGCGAGAGTCCTCTCGACCGAGCGTCTTGGTCACCGATATCGCTTGACTTTTCTCACTGAACACTTCGGGATAGCGTACTTGAAAACTTCAACAGTCCGAAATGAACAAGTCCGCTATCCTAGCGCTCCACAGAGTTTGAGGACGGATCGACCATTAATGACGATTTGTTCGATCCGTCTCCTTCACGGAGGGGATGTTTAACACTCGACCTCCGGCCAGGAAGGTGGTCCACCCTGGGACCTTAATACTGTCCCTTAGACTTTTTAGTGAAATCGCCTTTCGAACCAATGGCCGACGCTTCACTGAAAAATGCCACCATTAAGACTGCTTCCTGGTCGCACTGCCTCCGGGAGACTATGTTCAGAGATTAAAAACATTAACTACATTCTCTGCAGCGTTTTTCTCCCATGACAGGTCCCGCTGTTCCTCAGGCCGGATTTTCTGGCCAAACGAGTCATCCTCCTTTAGACACTCACCATCATCTTACCGCCAAATTGGCAATCACTCTTCGGTGCGGGGATTTTTTTCTCCTGTGGTGCCCCTTTCGGGCCCCTTGAGTATACAGCGGAAAACCGCTTCACTCAGGGGCTCGAACGATTCGTTGTTTTCTACCCATGCCATTCCCCCATGGGGGTCGGCGTCAAAAGCAACTATAGCTAGATGGATTAGCCGCGGTAATTAATGATTCCACGCGGTGAAGGGCTTCTCAAGCTCGAGCCCATTCGTTTCGTAACCTCACGTCGTCTTGGGCCTATCAAACACCGCAGAATCAGCATTGCGGATATCGGCGAGGCGATGTCGTGGAGGGCTCCCACAACGTTTTCGGCGTTGTACTAACCCCCCCCCCCCCCCCCCCCCCCCCCCCCCCCCCCCCCCCCCCCCCCCCCCCCCCCGGAACGTAGAAATGCCCAAGAGACGTTGCAAGAGCTCTCCTGCAGAAACAAACACTAAAACTTCATGCACAGTAACATAAAGTCTCTCACCGGCTGCCGACTTGGGACGCTCGCTCCGGAGTATTCCGTACGGTTTGGTGATTGAGCCATCTTTGTCCCGGATTTTTATGTAATATCTCTGATATTTAACATATTGTTTCTTTATGTTTCAGTGTATGTGTCCTGCCTTTGGCTGCTTCCTTTTGATCGCACTCTGAAATATCATGTTATCAACCTCTGACTGCATAGTTGCTAGTCTGGTGTTGATTGAATTATTCATTCAACGGGGTCAATGCATATTTTCAGGCAACATTGGTTAAAGGAAATCAGCTCATATAATTATTTAGAAGTCAAAAACACTTTATGTTTTTTAAATCAATCAACTGATCCTGATTGTCCTTTCCATGTTGACTTCCCTCTTCCAGGCCCCGCCCCACAACATGATATGTGCGTCCGTGTGGGCCGTGGCTATGGGCCAAAACGGAATGGGGATGAGCACTGGTTGACATTGGTGTGGACCCTGGGGTCACTGGTTACTGGTTAGGACATTTTTTGGGATTGTGCCAACGAAGCCCTCTTCGCTTCAGCTGGTAGTGGTAGAAACATTTCGTTTGAGTAGACACATTTTCGCTATTTAGTATTTACCTGCCTTGTTATGCTCGATTTTGGCTCATCGAGCCAACACTTCACCGGAAACCTCAAATAGGGATTCTTCAAAAAGATGTCAATTAACCCTAATTGAGTGATAAATCGCCAAAATTGCCTCCATAATGCATATATTGTGTCGGTTCTTTACCAAATATGGTGTTTTCCGCAGGTCTGAGGATTTAGATTCAGATATTCACGTTACTCCCCCTAAGCGCCTATACCTCATGCAATTCCATCGGTTAGCATACGATGGTGAAAATTAAATCAATGGAAGAGCCATGTCATCGGCAGTGTTTTCATCGCAGTACTAGATCAAATTTCCAACATTTTTTCATAATTTCCTTCACCCAAATCAAGGATTTATTTAAAAATTATTTGGATCTTCAATATTGGATACAAGATGCGGTGGTTTTGTACAGAAATAAGGAAAATGAGTAAATTGTGCAAATTAGAGAAAATGAGCGAGTAATTTTTGATCACTGCTGTTTTGTTTTGATTGTGCACGTGATACCAGTACAGGGAGTATATAATACTGGTGGATACGCTACATTCACATTGTGACATGGTTACCACTATTCGTCCGCAATCTCTTTAAAGATCAACCGTTTTTTGTCAAGTTTTGGTCATTTTCGGGACTTTTGTTGAAAAATTGGTAGAAGAGCAGCCAAAACGTCGAAATAGGCCCTGGCATCTGATAGATTGTTTGAGTATGCCATTTTCCCTCAAGGCTTTGTGTGCACGTTACTCTGGAGTTCCGTACGGTGTATAAGATGCAACTTGGTGGCAGGAAGCGGGGTTTGAGTTCTTGAACCTGGGATTATATGTTTGGGCATTTTCGGGCAATTAATGCATTGTGTCGCCTGATCGAATGTTCATGGAGGCCCATACTAGTCCAAATTCTGTATGCCTGTGTCCATCAGTATGTCCGTCCGTAGTCCTACCTTTTTAATTCTCTGCAGTCCTGCAGGCTAAACTCGTCCCCGATTTACTTCAAAACTTGAATAGGATGATAGAGGAGGTGCCGCAATACACCCTAGATACAGGGATTGTAAAATCATCCAAAATGATTGTGATTAGGGAACAATCCTTTTAGAGATTTTAAAATTAAAAAGGGTGCAACGAGAGATTTTGAGGCACACCTATGTGTCATAATAGTAAATTTTCATACAGATTAGACACTCGATCGATTTCTTACCTTGTATTCCATTGGCTACAGAAATGTCTTAAAAGAGAACAAAGGTGAAATTTTGTTTGGCTTATATTTCAATATAAACCAGAGGCCTGATTTCGTATTTGCTCCTATTACGAAATTAGAAAATTTAACAAGTTTTGTACCAAGAAAACATTCTCGACTTAATCCTTTCCGATTTGGGAGATTGTTGATTGAAAGCTTTACATCTGGGCAAAATCAGAATTGTCACATTTTTAGGGACACTGTGTTTATTTAAATCTCTCGTTGCACCTTAAAAGGTCCATGGCCCGATCGCTAATAGCCCGCCCCCAGAAGCCCCAGATTTGTACCGGGAAGTGGTCAACATTTGGTATCAGAAGAAAGCTACTATTTTTCTCATTTACCCTGTGAAATCTTAGAGCCAAAGGATGTTTGGGTTTGGAAGTTATGATTGCCATATGCAACATTTTGGTCGACCAATTTAATTTTTCACACAGTACTCTATGAGGCTTATAAATCACTTTTTTAGCTCTCGCATCACAACGGATTAACATTTCGGCGCGAAACTTTTGCAGATGGGTTTTTGAGTGAAAGGCCGAATCTAGGGTCAAGATGAAAAACTTCAATATCTCAAATCGGGCCATCCCCCTTAATCTTATAGATTTAAAATTCTAATCTATAAGATTTCATTTTAAATCTAAAAAATTGATTGGTCCCTAATCACAATCCTTTGGGATTTATTTATATCCTTGTATTTAGGTGTATTAGTGTAGCTTTTTGCTGCATTAATTTGCAATTTCCATGAATTTTAATTACTTATTTCCATATTTTTCAGACATTTCGGTTACCTTTTTTTAAATGCTCTGCTGGCTAAACGGCTAATCAAAACCGATTTACTTCAAATTTGATAGTATGATAGAGTGAGGTGCCGCAATATTAGTGTGCTTTTTGGCTGCATTATTACATTTTCATGAATATTAATTAGCTTATTTTGGCCGGTCAAAATGACACCCCTTTCCCATCAAGCTTGTGGTGTAATTATCTGGAGTTCGTAAGGTGTATAGTGATTAACTTGGTGGAAGGAACGGGTTAAAGAGTTCTTTTGACCTGATTAGATGCTGGGCCATATGTTCGAGCAAATTATATACGCAAATGAGCTAATTGAATATGCAAAAATCAGCATAATCACTTTTTTTAAAACGGTACATCGCTACAAAAGTTCCTTCATTGCACGAAAACCCATTATGGTTCGCGCATCGTCTTTGCCATTTGAAAGTTTCCTGATACATGCGGATTAGGTATGCAAATGAGCTAATAAATATGCATAATTGCTGTATCGCTAAAATGGTAAATCGGATTTCAATATTCCTTTGCTACATGAAAAAACTACTATACCATTCATCTTGTGCCGGACATCTTGTGTTGGAATCATATGGAGGGGAAGGGTGGGGTGTTGGGAGGGGGTGGGGTGTACGTGTTGAGTGGGTTGGGTTGTAAGTGGTTGAGTGGGGTCGTCCCGGGGGGTGGTGTGCATCTGGGTAGGGGCGGGGTGTGGCGTTCGGAAGGTGGTGTGCGTCGTGGAAGGTTGTGGTGCATCGTCGAGGGCATGGTGACCTCATGTGACCTTGGTGACCTGGTGACTTCTTGTGACCTGGTGACTTTGTGTGGACCTTGGTGACTTCGTGTGACCTTGGTGCTTTGTGACCCCAGGCGACCTTAGTAACCTCACATGACCTTGCTGACCTCACACCACATTTATAGCCCATTCACAAAATCGGTGTGCCGGGAGCGGTCGGGGTGGCATGCAACGGGGAGGGGGTGGGTGTGTCGGAGGGGGGCAGGGGTTTAGGGTGCGTCGGGGAGGGTGGTGGTGGGTTGGGTGGGGCGGGTGTTTGTGACCTTGATCGTGACCTTTGTGACCCCATGGTGACCTTTGTGAACCCCATGTGACCTTTGTGACCCATGTGAACCTTTGTGACCCTATGCGACCTCAGTGACCCCATATTTACCTTGGTGACCCCATGGAACCTTGTTGCCCCATGTGACCTTTGTGACTGCCCATGTGACCCTTGGTGACCCTCATGTGACCTTTGTACCCCAATGTGACCTTTGTGCCCTATGCGACCTCAGTGTCCCATGTGAACCTTGGTGACCCCATGTGACCTTGGTGACCCCATGGGACTTTGGTGACCCCATATGTCTTTGTGACCTATGCGACCTTTGCCGACCCCATGTAAAATCATTTAAAAAGATACAAAAATACAATTAGCGTGATGGTCGTAAATGGCCGGGAGCGTATGATTGAGATGGCTTCACTGCGGTGAAAACAGGGCGTTCACTGCAGTGAACAAACCAGGTTAAACCCAGGGAATCCCCCTATCGCGGTGAAAACAAGGTGCGCAAATTCAAAAAGTCTGATCAATACGAAAAATACAATAGCGAAAAGGCAGCTATCAAAATACCAGACGCATTCCATTACTTACAAAATTCAAGGCCGTTCTTTATTTTTAAGGGCAATTGCATCAGTTACCAAGTAGCCATTCCCTTCAGGGTCTGCCAAACCGGGCTGCAAAGTACCACCGTCCAACCCACCAAACCACAGATTGCACGAATCCACACGGGCGGTGACCGCTCCTGGTCTCTTTTAAGGTGCTCACAGGTATTTTGGGGCATGTCCATTCTCAGGAAGGGAATTCTATATTTCAGTCAACTTGGAAAGGAAATCAGCCTCAGTTAGATTTATAAAACATAATGTGTTTTTTGACTAATTTGATTGATGGATTGATTTATGGAATTGATTGCATTTTGAATTGAATTGATTTTGATTGATTGATTTATGGATTGATTGATTGATTTAGCCAGAGTAATAGGACGTGCATTGTACCCCTAACATTTTTATAATAATAGTTGTATTTTCATTAATAAAGTGTTCACCATTTTCAATCAGTGATCATTTTGGGAGGCGATGAGGTCGAAATGGGGTCAAATTTCAAACAAAATGGCTGTGCCAAAATGTTGGTTCTCAGTAGAGACTAGACAATATTGCACGATCCCCCCATAGGCATCTTGTTTAAGAGTCCAATTTTTCCATCCAGCCTCAAGTCAGCTAAAAAACATGTGGTTCAACGTAATACAAAACTAGAACACTTCCTTTTTACAAAATTTGTGCTTGCACAGCCGCACTTGTATTCTTCCGTCAGGTGACAATTAGGCACGGTTACGATCGAAATGCCACCTTTTGTCGTACTATTATTCCACATCAGTGCTCGTTGTTTTTTTTGGTTCCTATGATATTCGTCTACATTTTTTTGTAAGCTTAACTTCCATAGTTTGTAAGCACTGCCGCGACAACAACGAAACAACAGAATTTTTTGTAAACATGATCTCTGGTACAAGTTCCCCGATGTAAATGGGACTTACAGGGCGTAAATTTCTTTTAGACATTGGGGGGATGGGGTTGATAAAAACATTATGAATGAAAGCGGGGTTTGCTTAAAAGATCTTACTATCACAGTTGCGCACGAAGCGCGCTAAAAATTTTGCCATTAGAAGCTAAATCGTTCAATGTAATTTACTTAAACAACTTCCACTCAAGCGGCTCAAAAATTTACCATTTTTGAACTATTATGGTAAAATATGAAGCCCTTTTGGTCAAAAACACATGCACGGCAGCAACATTGGTGGGGGGATATCGTATTTCGCCCTCATAAATTGGGGGGGGATATACCCCCATCCCCCTGGAATTTATGCCTATGGCACTTAACGAGATGCCTTATGGGGATTGTGCAAATTGTCTAATTAAAAAGTGTTTAATCAGACCTCTCTATGGGCCTCTCCGGTTTGGGTCCAAAGGTCATAGTATGTTAATGCATTCAAATATGCTCATATTTCCAAAAATACTGTCACTATCTATTGCCACATAAAATATCCATCTACCTCAGCTGTGAGTTCAACTGAAAGGATCTAAACAGCAATTCTTGAAATCTTAGAGGCCATCACGTAAGGAGGTTGAGGTTCCAAGAACCACCATTTATGTTTCACATTAAGCCTGGCTAATAAGACTGTTTTGATCCCACAGATATTTTTTTCAGCCCATTTTTTTTTTTTTTTTTTTTTTTTTTTTTTTTTTTTGTTTTTTGTTTTTTTTTTTTTTTTTCTTGGAATTGTGATATTTGGGTGTTGCTTTATCCCCATTGTGCGGGTGTTTACCATTCCTATTGTCATCGTCTTCTGTTTTTTGAGGTTGTTATATTTGAGCACGTCAAGAGATATCAAACGTCTTGAAGGAACCAGTAAGTATAAGTCTTTAATTGTATCTAAATTACTGCCACAAAAAATGCACATGGCTTTTTTTTTTATCTCGAAGATCATTGATGCTTAAAAGGACATATGTCAAATTTTGTCAAGCTCATTTTGACTACATTCATGAAAATAGATGTCATCTATCGACGAAATCCCGAAAAAATAAAATACAATTTGATTTAAATTATCCAAAATAGAGGCATTTTAATTTTGCTTTTTTGAAATACGAAGAAAACGGGCTGATTTTTCGTCATGCTTCATTGATCAAAAGCGCCCAACTCGTGGACGTCAAAGTGATTACCAAACATCGTGTTTATCGAATTGTTTGTGCGGACACTGTAATATTGATGATTAATAAGAAATTAAAAATCAATTAGAAAAAAAAGTTACAGAATGACATATTTTGTTTCCTTTCGTTGTGTTTAATTATTATTGAAGTGGCAACACTCGCGATAATGATGGTCACAACGACGTCAATTATGGATGGTCATCAATTTGAACTTACGCAGTTTGCCTGCAATGTTGGGATTTGTCGGAATCGTTTTCGAGTAAGATATTGAGCGGAAAATTAAAATGGCAAATACTCACAATGTGGGGACCTTTTCAACTATTTGATTAATGTTTATCTAAGTTACTTAATCTTTCCATCCATACCAAATTTTTGCAAATATTCAGAATCATGACATATTTCCTTTAAAATGCTGTTAAAATATACTGCCAATCTGGAATTTCTATACTCTCTCTTCACTTAATTGATGGAATATGTTTTGGTGTACTAGAATTAAATATTAATAACACTTTTGGCACTCAGGGAATAAGTAATAAAGAAATGGGGCTGTACCTCACCAAAATCATTCTCTCATGGACGCAGCCATTTTAAAATAGTTGTGGTTTCTTGGCATTTAATATAATCCAGAGGCATTATATACTCTGTAAACCTAGAAGTACAAAGTAATCAATAAACTCCGGCCCACACAAGTCTCACAAGGAATGCCTGGTATTTGTTGACTTACATAACCAGTATTTTGTGAATCAGTGTAAGAGATTTGTTTTGTTCGTACTTCATATCACTGTGTCGTAATCGTGCATGATTTAGACTTGCGCCGAAGAGTGTACATAAGCTGTTTTTATTATCAAGGCGTACGTTATAAGCCTGCCAGCGCATCAATTGATTTACTTTGTACTTCGAATTTTAAGAAGTATAAGCTTATTTTCATGTTCTGGGGTATGTCAGTATTAGGTATAAAAATCTTCAATCTTCTGATTTGGATGCACAATCATATAAAATAACTTCTGAATAATGCGCCAATTGTGACATAGTCTCCGATAAGTCTGTGTCTAGTGAACATGAAAACACAAAACAAATCTGTAAACTGCTAATGCCAACTGTAAAGGTTGGTGTATACATTCTAAGACTTAATATCTAGACCTTAAGATCTAAGAAACCCATACCTATGACCGGTAAAGGTAAGGCACACCACTTAGACGCTAAAAACTAAATTAAATATAAATGTGGCAATATCAAAAATTATTCTTTAAGCATTTTGAGAAATGTTCTGATAATAAATTGTGATGTGGGTAACACGAAATTGAGACCTGTCTCAAATGCCACTAATATACACTTTGGCACCCAAATGCTAGGGTCTTAGTTTTGTAGTGATATAAGGTGAACTTCTACACAGATTCCCAATGTCAACATTTGACGAAACTTGGTATGTGGGTAGTGGTGTAATACCCATGCACTATGTCATCAGTATTTGTGTATGTACTGCCACAGAAGCTTGAAGGCTTTAGTGAACACCAAGTAGAATAGGTAAACTTGTGATTTCATCATAAGACCACACCGGAGCACTTTTACATGATGGATCATAGCATTAAAGGGATTAGCAGCGATTTGCTAATCTGAACCATCAAAAAATAATCAAAATTTATATTTTTATATTTTTGTTACTGGCATGGATATTCGAACATAACCTGCAAGTGGTTGGCTTGAAATCTTGTATCAAAGGCAAAGCAGTACTTTTTATCTGATTCTGTCATTTCTATACGTGCCTCCAAATTCCGACTTGAGATCAAAGATCAATAATGTTTGTGTTTGAGGTCAAACTGTATTGATCATGGTGCACAATATCATGCTGAAAATCTGTGATATTCACCAAGGAAGTCTTCTATTGTGGTGTAAACCACAATCAGCTGTTTAGTGTAGATTTTGAGACACCGTAGCTGTAGGTCTATTTGCGGGAGAAGGTATGACAAATTTCCTTAAATCGTTTTTTTTTTCACTATTTGGTGGTCTGTTTCTACATTAAAGCAGTTATATGGAAATGTACACACTTATCCCTGATTTATAAGTTAAAAACATGCATTTCCACATTTTTTTTATTCTCTCGCATTATCGCTGCTAATCCCTTTAAACACAAGAAAACACGTCGGACTTATTCCCACGGCATCCACTCTGTTTGTCTGGTCTTTGACCTTTGTGGTTTTAATATCAATGAGTGTGAGTCTGTGATATTCATGTAATAAGCACATGGATTAAAATTATGACAAACCCAAAATTTAGCCTAAAACTTACTGGATGTCTTTAGCCTATTACTAAGGCTCGTATCTGTTTTGCGGTATGTTATTTTTGTGTGTAAAATACATCTGTATTCTTTCAAGGTCCAAGACTATCATTTGAAAGGAAATTGAAGGGAATTTCACATTTCGTTGAAAATGTGCCTGGAACAATAGTAAAGTTTAACATCCTTTTTGTTCCTTCTTCTTAGCATGTCCACAAAGTAATGGCTTGTGGTGGTGTCAGGATTTATTCAACTGAGTAAGCTGATCCGGGGCCGCATGTATCCATGATACGGACGCTCCTAACATGGCCCGCTTTTGGGAACAGTCAGGGGATTACACTCTACTCTTATTTGACACTGACTGCGATGTACATGTACAGTTGCGACTCTCTGTACATGGGACCGACGGCTTAACGTCCCCTCCGAAGGACAGGATGCTTTCATGATTCATTTGCCCAATTCCAAGTGAACCGTGGAGGAGAGCGGTATTCTGTATTTAGTCAATAGCTCGTATACAGATTAAATCCAGAATTGATCACCCGAATAAATCCCAGCAAGTGACCCCACCGGGATTCAAACCCGGGATTTTTGGTAAATTTGCACCACAGGCAAGCACCCTAACCGCTAGGTCACGCTCTTTGTTCCTTATAATACTTCAAGGGTAAAGCATGTATTGTGTTCCATGTTTACAGCTCGTAGTCCAGTATTCTCCCACCTATCAGCTACATTGCAAGGCCTGACAACCGTCCGTGCTTACCAAGCTGAAGAACAATTCATCAAGATATTTGATAACCACCAAGATCTTCACACCCAGGCATGGTTCTTGTTCCTGTGTTTAACTCGTTGGTTTGGAGTCATCATCGATTCCCTTGGAGTAGTATTCCTTATTGGGCTTACATACACCTGTATAATAGCTGCTGATGGTATGTATAAACAACAGTTGGGAGGGTAATTGAATTCATGTGGAGATAAATATCTTTGACCACTGCTGTTTTCTTCCTTTTCTGGCAAATTCTTCAATTTGAGAAAATAATTTCCACAGACTTATCCTTCATTTGTAAGCTATTCATGGAAATTTCAATATTTGACTCTTTCGGGTGGATCACTGATAGTGTAATTTTTTTGTGTGAGAAGAATTATAACATGGCTCTCACAGTGTCACATAGAGTAGTAAATTTATAAGTGATGGAAGTTACATGATTACATAATATCATAGCCCCAGGCCCATTGAATATATTATGCATCACAGACCCCTAATGCAGGAGGTACACGGCCCCTAAATTCCACCAAAAGGTGAAAAGGTCCCTTTTAGGGATGAGATTTGAAAGGGCTTTTTGTGATCACTGCCTCGTCCCCCAACTGACCTAAAAAGATTGGGCTCTTTATATCAATAAACCGTAACATAGTAATCCATGCGTACCTAGCTTAGTGCAAATTCAGTTGTATCTGTAAGAAATTCACAATTTTGGTATTTTCTATTCCGTAACATACAAAAATTATAGCATAGTGGCCTATGGGACCATGGAAAATAAAGCATTTGCTCATAGCACAATAACTGCAAAGGGTTGGTATCAACTAAAAAGTTGTGTGAATAAGCCTTTCTCAAGGTATATTTAGTGAAAAATGAATAAAACAGAAGGTGCTGGCAAATGAATTGACCTTTAATACATAAAGTCCCCCCAAAAAGAACCATTTGACATTAGTTGGTCCATTGACACAAAAGTCTGCTTTTTTGAATGCCCCGCACCCCCTAAATAAATCCTGGCCAAATTCCAAAAAGAAGAAAAATCTAAACTAGACAGAGAATTGTCCTTTGAAAAGGACGAGTATATCAAATGCAGAATTGTATTTCATTCTGTTGTTTGAAAATATTGCAGTTTGAAAAAACTGTACCCAAATCTTTTAATATGACCTGTAACAAGATTGTTAACATATTGTTTTCAATTTTAAGATTATATTTATTAAGTTTCTAAAGGACGATTTTGTTGTTGGTTGTTGTCACCGAGACATTGCTTTACAACTAACCTAGAAACCATACCCCATGTGATAATGCGTAACTCATGTTGCTGGATGCATCGCTTATGACAACAATATTTATGTAACACTCTTTGGTACACATATCTAAAGATTAAAATTATCACGTTTCATTTGCAACGTGTGTTTGTTTGAAATGCGCCAGACTCGGCAATCTTTTAATGCCCAATTCAATTGAAGGACGACTATCGCTTGCACGGGGCAAGCGAATAATTTATAAACCCCTTACAAAAACACCACAACCTTATTGATAAAGTGGACGTTTTCATGTCCATGTTCAAATCAATAAACCAATCCCTAACGGCTTCTAGAAGTCGCACAAACAGATCTATATATCATTGTGGATTATCCCGACAATAGTGGATTTCATACTTTTCTTATGCAGTTAATGATGCGAGCTATTATTGGCCATATAATCCTCGCTCTTGCAACCCCATAATCCATCGAGCACGATTCGAGCCTAATACGACCCCCCCCCCTTACCCTATTTTTTTGTAGCAAAATGCCCATGCCCCCTATCTCTGATCAGATGACCATGATCCACTGTGTGTATACACCCCATGTAGGGGATGGATTGGGGTCCTTGTGACGCATCTGGCGTTTCTAGGTCTTGAATTGCAGGAGAAGGATTTTCTAGATTTTGGACAAAAAAAATTTTTAATATTTCTCTTGCCATGACCTTGAACCCAAATCCGTGTACACCCCATAGGGGGCCTTGTCTAGTGGTTCTTCTGACCAATTTTCGCTTAAATCGGACAAACCTGTGGCACTAGAATGCTTTTGAGCAAGTCCAACCAAGAACAAGAATAAAAGGTGAACCCTGGAATGAACAGTAGTAGTAGTAATAGTAGTAAAACCAAAGTTTTTTCATCCGGTTTTGTCCCCGCAAACCGGGGTGGCCGGATTCACCTCAATTCGTAGCAATCGCCCTTACTCCTCCTTCCACTGCGCCCGATTCAATGCATCCCCCATCCTTAACCCAACCTCCTCTTCCTCCTCACTTGCTTCCTCCATGTCCGCTTTGGTCGGCCCCCCTCTTACCTCAAAAACCACCCAACCTCCAAACTCAAAAGCCCTTTTAAAACATGCTCCTCATCCTTTCTCAGGCACGTGCCAATACCATCTTACACCTTCGCCCTCGCCAGTCGGTCAGCCGCCTCTCTTGCCAAACCAACATTCTGCATCAAATCCTCAGTCTTCTCCTATACCAGCAATTCACACAACCACCATGCTCTCACCATTGCTCTCTCATTGCCTTCTCAAAATCCCCATCTCATTTTCACTAAGGCATCATGTCTCACTCCCATACAGCACTACTGATCTCACACAACTCATAGACACCATCCCTTTATCTTCAAAGGAAATCTTCTTCCAAGTAACCAATATCTCCACATTCTTAAACTTCACCCACCCATTACCTTACTCTGGCTGTCACAGCCGACCCTCACCTCCACCCCCCGCACTAATCCTGGTAAACCTACGGTATGTGAACTTCCTTCAATGTTGCCAACCTCATCAACAACAAACTTTCAACCTCCTTCCACACTCCCTCAACTCACTTCTTGCATCTTCCACACACAAAGTCCCTTGCCAAACTGGGGTAAATCTTTTCATCGTTGTGCATCTCCCATGAATCTCCCACATTTCTCACACCACACTGAATTTGCACTCACCCTCGTTCCACATATTCCACATGGGTCCACCTTACTCCACTAACACTCCCCCCTCCCACTCCACATTCACGTGAGTCTTACCAAGGTTTACTTCAGGCCCTTACTCTCAATTGCCTCTTCCACCCAAAACTCTCCCTCAAAACCCCCATGTATCCACACATTAAACCTAAAATCATCAGCATACAGCATCACTCAGCAAACATTCTTTTGCACTCTCCGTAACAACCTCAACCCAATTGAAACACCAAAACGGCGAACAGACACGAACCCTGATTGCACACCACCGTCCACCTCAAAGTCCTCAGGACAACTCAGACATAATCTAACCCTTGTTTTGCTCCTTAATACAGGGGGGGGGGGGGGGGGGGGGATCATCAACGCTTAACCACCACTTCTGGTATGCCACTCTTCCTCATTGCCCACTCAATCACTTTCCTCGGCGCTATCAAAGGCTTCTCCAGGTCCCCAAAAGGCAATATACAGCTCTCCCTTTTGCTCGATTATTCTCTGCATCACCTCAACATGAAAAATGAATGATAGCGTTCCATTCCCTGGCATAAAACCCAATTGCATTCATCCACTTCACATCCTCCGAATTCTGTTATCTCGTTACATCTCAACAATTTTCATCGCATGATATAAAAAGACCTCAAAAAAAGGGGGGGCGACGAAAAATGCAAAAACAGACGCGCACAAACCAAGGATTTTGGGAGTGGAGTGAGCCAAAAATTAGGGGGGTGGTGCCTTTGTCAAAAACAAAGTTAAAATTTTGGTTTAAAAAAGCCACTTTGCCAAATATGCTCCCTCTGAAAATTTTTGGAAGTCCCCTTTTGAAAAAAATAGCCCCTAAAATCTGGGCATTGCTGGATTTAATTTTCCATGTAGGATTGTAGCGGCTACTCAGAGATTTCACGATGAGGGGTGCTCATTCCAATTTTCAAACAAAATTCATGTTTTTGCATATACAGAATGCTTTTTTCATATTACTATCCTATGTGAAAGAAAAAGCTCAAATCAAAGTCCGTCATATAGAGAATCACAAGCTGGTTATTAAAATTCCGGATATCCGGAATTTTCATTTTTACATGGTATCCATGGCACGTTATACGGTGATAACTGTTTCTACACGGAAAAACGAAAAATCTGAGGCTATCTCTAATTGGAATTTAGGATTTTGGTGACTCTCTTTGTCTGATGACCTATTAATTACTACCACCCAAAAAAATTATATTTCAAAAATATCGGAGTAAGCCTTTAAGTACAACATTTCACTCTCTGCTTGAATAATGCAAGCTTATGTTCTGAAAAAATTTTGGCACATCTGAACATAAATATCCAGAGCTTCATTTATGAGGCGTGCTAGTTCTATCTGATGGCTGTTGCATGACATTCTGCATTGCATAGGCGTCAATCCGGGGAAGGGGATGTCCCCCCAAATTTTGATGAGGAGGAGAGGGGCGGATTCAATATATCATCCTCCAAAGTTGATGCATGTGGCATGTGTTTTTGACCAAAATAACATCATATTTGACAATTTTAGGTTCTAAATGGCAATTTTGTTTAGCGTGCTTCACGCGTCTCATGTGCTAGGAAACCGATCTCGTTAAGCAAACCTGTTCATAAAAAATTTTCAGCAACCCCATTCCCCCCCAGGTCAAAAACGAAATTTACACCACTGCTGCATTGACATCTTGAAACATCATTGAAACTTATGGTTGTTGTAGTGTGTTGTGCACATTTAGTTTTTCAGACTGGAGTAGGATGGTGGGATTGTCGCTGCCCATATGCGCTAGTGTTAATAAGTGAAGATCAGTGGCGGTGCACACTTTTATTTGAACTTGCGGCAAAGTGCTGAAGCAGAAAATCATGTTCAGTATGGGGAAATTAAATCTGGTTTCCCATTTCTGGCATAGGCCTACTAGGCGTACTATGTACAAGTGCGAGGTTCATATCAAGTAGAGAAACACAATAGACATATAATCGGAACAAGCACTTAAAGATTGATCCGAGTGATTATTTGCAGATTCTTCGTCTTGCGTATGAGGCAGCAGCTTCTATATGTGTTAAACGTTGGAGCCAATCACTGTGGATTGGTTGGGGTTTGAGATATTCTGTATCCACCGGGGGGACGAAAGGTAGGGCACTCATTTGAGAATGGGATCCCCAGATGGATGGAGAACCCACATGGCAGGTGGCGCTGGCCGCAGCCCCCATCGGTTGCATTATTGCTATTGAAAAGCGACCGACTCTGTGCGAATCGGTTTTAAGGTGACACATCCTGCGTGGGAGATTGCTGCCAGGGGGTTAAGTCTGTCTAGGTGTAATAGTTAGTTGATCTGCGTCTTGGAAGGTCTAGCCAGGCAGTATTCCATGTCTGGTGTCAGATGTAAATGGGGAAGGAAAGGAAATGGAGAGTTTAGCAGGGTGTCGGCAGAAAAGGTCGGCGAGAGCGCGGTCTCTGTCTACCGAGTTGGGTGATTCTGGACAGGTTATGCAGCAGGTGTTGTTGTCAGCATGGCCTTATTCACTATAGTTTTGTGCGAGTGGTGCTTCCTCCGAAGTGCTGCACGTTGCAATGCCTGAAAGCACTTGTAAGAATTCAGATGGAGTGGGGCGGAGGCAGCCAGTTATGGTTATCAAGGTCTGTTGAGGACCATGTCCGCGGTCTTTGTGTGAGAGCTGTTGCACCATGGTGGAGGCGGGCATATTCAGCAGTGCGTAGACAGGGGCCAAGGCAGTACTGTGGTGCGTAGGGTCGTTGGGGCTGGCACCCCATGAAGATCAGCAAGTCTGCACAGGAGGTTATTCCCGGAAGATACTTGGCGCATACGGACTAAGACATTATTTAGGGTTTGATACATGTAGAGACGTTTGCAAGCTGGAACGAGCGAGGCACGGCTCCCGAGCGCTGGACGAGACGAGCAAAATGTGGTGACCTGGACGAGCAACTGCCATTGATGACGTGGAAAGGCTCGTCCCGCAAACGAGCCACAGAGATACACATTTGTCTGGCGAAGTGATTGATTGCCCCACTTCAAGTACTCAACTCGAGTGAGTGGCGTATTATGTCGTTGCCGCGGATTATATTGATTGCGAATTGTGTTTTTTTTACAAATTTTTAAATTAAAAAAGATGTAATTGTTTGAAAGATGTAGTGAGTTTAAAAAAATATGGTAAGAGAAGGTAAACTTCCCTGTAAATTTTCTAAATGTAAAAAATTTAGAAGCAATTTAGAATTTACGGGGAGTTTACCTTCTCTGACTTACCATATTTTCTTCAACCTCTGGAACACTGCAAAAGTGCAAAGTCAATACACGAAGTAAGTAAAGTGAAGTTTATTTATGGAGTGGGGTCTATGCAAAAAAAAAAAAAATTAGGAGTTGATGCTGTAAGACACTGAAAAAAACACGCAACATACGTATTGGTCTGTTATATTCAACACAAAGCATATCGGGATTCTGATTTTAAACAATTTAGAATTTACGGGGGGTTTAGCTCTCTTACCCATGTTTTTTTCCTTAAACCTGTAGGAAAAACTCGAAAAAAGTGCAAATTCAATACACGACAAGTAAATTGTAAGTTTATTTATGGAGGTATCTATGCAAAAAAAACCTGGAGACTACATAAATTTACCACGGCAAATTAATGTCTGTCTATTCAATACATAGGCCTCTATCGGGTTCTGATTGGGTCCTTATCGCTTTTTGTAATTAAAATATATAAATTAATACTGCATAAATTAAAAATAAGTTTGAAGAAATAATCAATCCTGTAACTATACACAATTGATCCTGGTGATCCACAAGGTACAATAACCTAAAATTACTCTGGCAGAACGATTATCCATAAAACCTTCTCTGATAACACGCACCGCAACATACGTTATAGCAGTGCATAGCTTCATGCAGGACCTACGCTGGGGGAAGCGCGGCCGAATGGTGCTGCGAGATGGGTGTTCACCCCGGCGTGGCCTAATTGCGTGTAACATGTATATGGACTCCTTGTTCGTTATAACGTGAACTTGGTATTGTAGTACGTATGGTTACAAACGCTAGCACAAGTGAAGTATTAAAAGATATCATCAATAACTGAAAGCCAATGTATAAAGACACTAGATTATTATTACTTTGAAGCTAATTTAAATTTGTTTTTTTTCTTAAACGTGCGCTGTAAAAATAACCGTAATGGGAAATTAACACATAATGCTGGAAAGAATAAAATACGGGAAACCGTTACAATGTGTGGGAGAAGAATCCCGGTACAAAATTGTGTTATACTATTCACGACAATGACCGTATTAAGAATTTCCTGTAAATACGGGTAAAATTCTTCACATTCTTAAACATGTTAAACAATTTAGAAACAATTAGAAATTCGAGGTGTTTACTTCTCTTACCATATTTTTTCAACTTCTGAAAAACTGGAAAAAAGTGCGAAAGCATACACAAGTTAATGTAAGTTTAGTTATGGAGGTATCTTCGAAAAAAAAACCCTGGAGACTACATAAACTTCACAAGGCAAATCGATGTCTGTATTCAAAACATGGGCCTATCGGGATTCCTGATTGGGTCCCTATCGATTTGTAATTACCATGTAATAATATATAAATTAACACTTGCGTTAATTAAAGATTTAATTTTAAGAATAATCTAATCCTTGAAAATTATAACAAGTGATCCCAACCAAGTACAATAACCTAAAATAATCTGGCAGACGCTATATACATAACACGCAAGCACGGGGTACATATAGATGCATAGATCATGCGACATGCGCTGGTGGCACGGGCCGATGTGTGCTGCGAGGTGGGTGGGTGTTCACCCCGGTGGCCTAATTGCGTTTGTCAACCTCAAAATGTATCTGACTCACTGTTCGTTATACTCGTGAAATGGTTATTGTTATTAGTGGTTTCAAACGATAGTGCAAGTGACAGTATTAAACAGATATCATCCATAAAAAAATGAAAAACCACTGTATATAAGACACTTCATTTTATGTTACTTTAAGATAATTTAAATTTGAGTTTTTTCTTAAAGTGAGATGTAAAAATAACCTCTAAATGGGAAATAAACAATAATTGCGGAAAGAAAAATACGGGAAACCGTTGAAATTGGTGGGAAAATCACGGTTACAAATGGTGTATATATTCATGACATAAGGGACCTTTATTTAAGCATTTCAAACTGTAGGGCGTTATACTGCTTGAAAGAAACAGGCCTATTGCAATGACTTAAAAAAATAAATGCAATGAACGGCATTTGTAATATTTTTACACACTCTGTTTAAACCGTTATAATGTTCTAATGATGGTCTATGGGTTGCTATTAGCTGCTAATTTTCACAAGAACAGATGTAAAATAAATGAATTTGAAAAAAAAAAGAGCATGTTCTTTTTTTCAGGAAGGCTTTAAGATATTTTTAAAAGTTAAGGACTATATCTCAATCATTTGCACAATAATTACTTCACTCACACCACAAAACGTGTGTTTTTAAGTTTAACAAGTGTTTAAGGGGCGAACTGAACAACTGGTAAAACGTGTTTAAACAACTATTTAAAACCTTGTAAATCAACGAGTTGGCATACAAGACACGTACGCGCCAAACTAGGAATTTTGAAAATGATCAAGTTACCAGTTAGCCCTCCCTCGGTTCTCATTTTTTGGAATACGTAAAAATATTTTTATATTTAAATTTTCTAAATAAGGTTTTAATCCTGAAATTTTGATGGGTGTGTATAGACCTAAATTGTGTTATTAACTAGCCGCAGTCACTTTCATGTGATTTTAGGAAGCCCGGAGGGGGGGTCATATTCCTCGTAAACTTAAAAAAAAATGGGCATAATCATTTTTCTGAAAATGGTTTTTGGGCGGCCGAAAGTTTGGTCATATCAATTTTATTCAGTCATTTAGTAAAAATAAAAACCACCCTCCCACCTCACTAAGGACGCTACTGCTAAGAAGAAAATAATAATTAATTTCAAGGGACGTAACAGAAAAAACCTATTTGAGAAACGGTTTTTCATTACCGACAATTGTTAAGTTGAACTAACTCAAATGTGTAATGATATTGTAACGATCGATAAGAAAAAGTGTGCCAGAAGATTAGGACCGTTAAATATAATATAAATGTGGACACACGCTTAGGGAAAGGAAAGCCTACCAAGATTCTTGTAAAGATTTCAAAACAGAGGAGCTGACTGTTAAGTGTCAAGTTGGGCGAAGTTCCCAGGACTACACGGAGGTTATATTTGAAACAACATATAAAAAAGTTTAGTTGAAACACCCAACCACGCGAGCGAATACGGGGAAAATGTTTACAAACAAAATAGCCGCAACACTGAACTGTCAACATGAACTTATTACGCGCCACAAAATGAATAGGCTTATAATGCGTGGATTCGCGTCTAACGGGAAAAGAAAAAAATGCCCAATTTTCGGGATTTTTTCCCTGGATATAAAAAACTGTAGTAGCTTGGCAAAAAATAACGTCATGCAATAAAATTCCCAAACATATGCAACCAAAATATTAACACCAGAGAAGTATTTTAACAGATTTACTATTGGATGCGATAATTTTGCAGGTACATGAGTTAAGGGCACTTTCAGCGATATCGTCATTCTATGATGCTCTTGTTAAGTGGTATGGAAGCTAACAACCACTCGTAACAAAAGCCGAATAGTCGGGCTTGAGTTGGTCGTGGCAATTAACCTCCATCTTTCGGGACGGTCGTGACTGTCCAAACTCGCAGTGATTGCGTCGAGCAAAATAATACCCTGGACGCTGGAACATCGATTGCTTGCAGGCCGGCCTTGCAAAACGCTGCGTATCTAAAAGTATAACAGTCTCCTTATACTGTGGCATAATCCACAGAAAGCACACTTACTACCGACATGGCCCTACTTGCAACATACCTCAAGACCTGGATACTGAAGTTGAGTGAAGCCACGACCACGCTTACTGCTTCCACCTCAAAACACCAAAGAGGCTCATCGCCAGCTTCAAATCAACCTCAATGGAGCGCCTCTGCCAAACCTACACCAACTTACTGGGAGTGAAGCTGACCGGCGCTTACCTGTCAAAGAATCACACAACTCGGTAGACCGAGACTGCGCTCTCTCAGCACTTTGCCGTCGATGTGCTGCTAAACTCTCCAGTTCCCCTTTCAACATCTTAACAGACATGGAATACTGCCTGGCTAGTTACCCCAAGACCAGATCAAACTTTATCTATACACCTAAGACAGAAACTACCACCTGGCAGCATCTCCCACGCAAGGAATTGCGTCACCTTAACCGGATTCGCACAGGAGTCGGTTCGCTCAATAGATATGAACCGATGGGGGGGCTGCGGCCATCGCCAGCCTGCCAAGAACTCCATCACAGACTGCGGAGATCCACATCCAATGAGTGCCCTACTTTCGTCCACCAGGGGACACAGATTTCATCAACACCCCAACCAATCAACAGGAGTTGGCTCCAACGCTTAAAATATCTAGCGCTGCCTCTGTTTTTCTCATTATAACCCATAGAATCTACCCCCCAAAAAAAATATCTGTAATTAGGTTCATATGACAGATCTTTGAAAGAGCTTAATTTGACACCTCATCCAACTGGGTGTACTTTCAGAAATTGAGAGCTGCATTTTAAAAATAAACTGAAGAGAAAATGGATTAAATGGGGAAGAAAGGGGGTAAAGAAGAGGTTTTGAATACTCCCAAAACGTTTTAGTCAGGTAGGTTCTTTGCGGGTCTGCTATGTATCCTGGAACCACAGTACTACTGTCCCCGGGCCGAGTTGTCGGAGGCTAAACCGTTCAAACCCATCGGATTTCTGATAGGAGGGTAGCTGGTTACCATGGGTAGAATGAAAAAGAAAGATTCTACCTACAAGGGCTCTGTCAGATCTGCGAGCATGCTAACTGGCGGCCATCCGCACATGCTGCCGTGCGTGGTGGTGGGCATGGGTGCCCAAAAACGGGGGGCTAGGACCACCGCCCGAAACACTGTGGGGATTGAGTCAGGAGGGCATCGGGTCAATCCATCTTTTGCTCCAATAAATCCTCACATAGCAGAATTGCTGTGAGTGAGGGTATCCGGCCACCCTCGTGAAAGGGGACAAAAACCGGATTTTAAAACTTTGGTTATTATTATAAACTAACTAACTAACATTGTTAGGTCTAACTAGTACAACCTTGTTATCTAAATTCTCAAAATAAAAACTAGTGGGATTGTTTGTGATGATTGCAGGTAATAATTATGAGATCACAGAATTTATAAATGGCCAAAGTGTTGCCTAAGCAAACAAAACCAAAATATGGTAACTGTGTTGGCAATAGCATTCTGGTAACAAAAAAGTAATAAATGGGTATTTCTGATTTGTTAGATTCATGGCAGGCAGGTGATATTTTGAAAAATAAATTTACGTTCAGTTAAAAAACAAATCAAAGCTGTTTTTGTTATAATAATTGTCCTACGAGGGGTGATTGATAATGTAAAGTTTCTAAGGCCTAAGGTAGAAAGGGATATTGCTACAAAGTTCAAATTACACCATCCAGTTTCATTCTTCAAATCGAAAATTCCAGAAGTTTCATGTTATATCGGTTCTATTTTTTAACTTGCGGGTAACAAACATGAGAGTTTTGCCTGACCTATTGAAGCAATCTAACGAGAAAAAATTTAAAAAGTTGAGGAGTTTCCTATTTATCTTTTTTTTTTTTTGGGAAGAGATAGTGTCAGACGGTGCAAAATTCGGGTGAATAGGCTGGTGTTCTCCAGAGTGAAGCCACACCGATGGATTGCAGGCATGGCTACCATAGACTACGGGACCTGCGGGCATTTTTAATGATCATGGTGATGGAAGAGCACCCCCGATGTCAGCTGTTACTCTCTTCACACTTTCTAATTTTCTCGCGTAATTGTTGCAATTAGTCCGGCAAAACCTCTCAATGGTTTGATTACCTGCAAGTTAAAAATTAGAACAAATATCACCTGAAAATTCTGGAATTTCATTGAACGAATGAAGAATGAAAATGGAGTAGAGGTTGTAAATTTGAACTTTGTAGCATATCTCTTCTACCTTAGGCTTAGAACTTATCAATCACACCTCGTAACATAAAAAATGCATTCATTCTTCAGAATTTTCTAGACTGGTTGTTCTGTGAATGTAAATAAATGGAACTGTAGAGCATGTTTGCTGTTTCTTAATTTCTCTAGTAGAGACATGCTGCAAACGTGTCTTCAGTTACATAGACCTCACACCAGAAGCTCCCTTAGAGACCGCAGATCACAAACCAACAGCAAAATGGATGAGAGTGGGCTTGCATCACATTGGCAGGTGTTACAAGGCGATATTCCAAGAAGGGCCTGATATTCTACAAAGTATTATCACGCTGTTGTATCAGGCTGACTCTGAAGAGAACGGGAATCTCTAATAATGGTAAACACAGGGACTTCCAATGTTGATTAAGTTAATCTGTTGTTATGTGATTATAGAAGTCTAGGAGAAAAACTTTGTAAATCCTTCTAGAACTTTGAAAGTAAGCCAGCAAGTTGTATGGTCCCGCTAGCCGCGGTTTTCTGGTATACACAATCAAGAACATTGCAGAGAAATATCTGTAACCCCTTGCTGGACTTTTAAATGGCCTACCAAACTTGGTATATGGTGGGAGGACCATGTGGAAACCGTCTCGTCTGTCTCTGCTTAACTTCTGTAACTGGTGACTTCATTATTATTATTGCAGTTGTATTCCATCAGGTGTGTGTGTCTTTAATTTTCATTATAGTGTGCTCTATTTCCACAAAGAAAAGGCAAAAAAAAATACAAACTCATCAACTAACTTGTAGGTTGTAAGTCTGTTGTTTCATTTGGTCCCCCATTTTTTTTCAGACAGAATAAACATTGTTTTAGTTAATGTTCTTGCAACTCTTGATTCTTCGGATAAAAAACTGGTTTCTGCAGATCAATTCTAAGTTATTAGGAAAGTATACACTAGTTTAAACTAAAAACTTGAATTATCTGTGAGATTTTATGTCGCAGACCTTTTCTGGGGTAGTAGGGTTTGGTTGCA
The DNA here is from genome assembly GCA_023653785.1 of Ophioderma brevispina. Lineage (NCBI taxonomy): Eukaryota > Metazoa > Echinodermata > Ophiuroidea > Amphilepidida > Ophiodermatidae > Ophioderma > Ophioderma brevispina. The sequence goes on from JAMKCH010008025.1 coordinate 29,877, forward strand.
TATGACTGAGGTAGCAGTTACCTGGAAAAGGTGTTACATATCGAACAAAGCGTTCCTCTTCACTACCCCACACATTTAGTGCAGGTTCTTATCTTTAATCAAGTACGGCCGTTTGCAGAGCCCAAAAAGTCGTTTCGGCAAAAATGCGCCTCAAAGAAGCACAATTCCCCCGGTCATAATGATTCTTTGGGAACCTAACGCAGGTACCAATTTGGTGTGTGTCCGTCTCTCCCATTGAAAATAGCGGGGTTTG